>JACXGM010001549.1:21764-53934 GCA_016801145.1 Umbra pygmaea
CTGACCGTGACTCCCTCAGAGGAGGCCCAGGGACTGACCGTGACTCCCTCAGAGGAGGCCCAGGGACTGACCGTGACTCCCTCAGAGGAGGCCCAGGGACTGACCGTGACTCCCTCAGGAAGCCCAGGGACTGACCGTGACTCCCTCAGGAAGCCCAGGGACTGACCGTGACTCCCTCAGTAGACTTGAGGGACAGGATCATGATGGTGGTGATGGGTGTGAGGTGGGGTTCCAGACAGTCTGGACACACAGTGGACACAGCGGCGAACAGGCTGTAGCTGCATAGAGAGAGAGACAGCAGCTAGACCCAGAGACTGGTTCATGGATGAAGCACCACAGACAGACAGTACATACGTGCAGCGGCGCAGGTCGGGGTCGTCAATGGCGTTGGTGAGGTTGAGGCCCAGCTGAACACACTCTGCAGCCAGGGGACTGAACGTTTCCTTGCCAATGGTGCGTGCCAACACTGACAGCGTATCTGAAACATATACAGGATACTTGTACTAAGTGAAAAAAAGCCTCAGCGCTCTGGCGTAATGACAAATATGAAATCGTGGTGTTTTTCTTTATTTTTTTAAAGGAATCACTGCATTTGATAGTATTTATTGCTTTTAATAAGCATTATCAATTCGGATGGTTTTACATTGTTCTGGCAAACAAAACTGACAGTGAAAAATATAACTATTGGTTGAACTTTTATAAACAACACTAACAGGAATACTAATAAATAACTTTAAAAATAAAAAAACTCTGTAAACCTTAATATCATGTGTGGAAGCTTAGAAGAACCTGATGGATGAATGTCACATATTTTGGCAATAAGGCAAAATAAATGAAACTATATTTGTTGTTAGAAGTTAAGATGTCAAACGTTTTGGATAGGCGAAATCCTATAATTATATTCTTAATTTGCTCTGGTACTTGGCTGAATTCCTCCCACAAAATTATTCCTCACATCCGTCTATCTACTCCACTGTCTCCTCTACGGACTGAGTCAGTTCCCATGTGTGTTTTGTTTAAATGAACCGGCAACTCGCGTGGCTAATTTCCATGGTCTGCAACTGCACATTTTTTTATTCAAAAATGAGGTTATTCTCTTTCAGTGCAGCTGGCAAAATAACACTATTTTTTAAGTAATTATATTTAACATTAATATTAAAAGGTATAGTAAAAATCCAAACCAGTACCGTATCTTAGCTAATATACAATGCGCGATATGCAAGTTCACAAATGGCGCACCCCCCCGCGCACTATATTCGGTGACGCGCTATATACAATGTTTTTTACTACAATCATTATTTTTGTTCTGTACTGTTGTTATAGACCAGCTATTACCAAAGTGGGATACAAAATAAAATGTGCCTATACATTATTAAAAAATGATGTTTTCATGTCTGAATAGTAAAGTCTCAACGGTGAAAATAATCACCAACTAGTGTCTGGATAAATATCAACATTATGTCAATTATCAAATAGAAAAAATATAGATTAAAAAAACTACAATTGTTTTTATTGAGTACTTCAGAAAAGACCTCCAATAGGCAAATCAAACTACAAACTGGACAATTGTGTAATGCTTATTTCAATTAAGTAAAAAAAGGAAGGAAAATGATATACAGTTATAAACTACTCACTTATACAGCACATATACGCTTATATAATTACCACCCAAATCTTTCATGTTTTTTAAAACAACTTATAATTTTATTGGACAGATTAACTGTTACTTCACGCTGTGTGGAATTCCAGCTGAATTGAACCGGCCTGTAGCAGCGGCGGCAGGCTGGGGCAAGACAGGGCTATCACCCCACGAATAAGCATTAGATCTCCCATCGTTTGAATGGTGGCTAACCCTCTTACCTGAAGTGCTTGAAAACATATTTAAAAAACAGTATGGGAGATGCTCAAAAGCGTAATTATGTTCAGTTTGAACAATCAGTCAGGACTCCTTTTATTAGTGACTCGTTCAATCGTGTCATTAATTTAATATAATTTTGTTATAAGTACTCCTCCAACCCAACGCTCAAAAACAGCGGTTTGTTTTACATTTTCTAAATTAAATAGATCAAGCTGCTCCTGTAGCATCAAAAAGACACGTTTAATGTAATAATTGATGCAGCTATAATGAATGAATGAATTTGATCTTTATTTATTGTCTAATGCTAATACAGGACACCAGGCATGTCACCAGACTTTCAAAACTCTCAGGGCTCAGACGACCCGGGGATGGTGGGATTGCATGTGTTACATTAGCTATATTAAAAAAAATCCATAACACCATCATGTAGTTCTTTGGAAAAATATATAGCCTATAGATTATATCCTACTGATATGGAATGGCACATATATTCTCCTAACAGAGTTTCTCTCTCAACTCATCAGAGGCGAATTTAAAATGTACAGCGGAGAGATCTAGAAAGGATAGACTTTTTAGACATTACCATGTATAAAAACTTGGAAATTTTGGAAGCAATACCATCTACCTCAAGCCGCAGAGTAGAACACATTTTTACGGGCAGACAGTATTAATCATAGACACCTCATACAGAATATACCAGTTGGTCAAATTCTTAGACTTGCAATGTAACTGCAGGAGTGCAGTTACAAATACTAAAGTGTTTTATTATCCGTGAACTGGGAATGAATACAAAATTTAATTTATTTTTCCATGCACTATTGCGCACATTGCTCAAAAGGTCAGAATTAATGAGTTTGTTTAAATTACTTACATACATGGCTTCCTAAAAATAGTCAGATGAATACTGTAGATGGCACCCAAATAGACATAAAAGCCCACCCGAAGAATAGTACAGTAGGCTATATGAATCAAATAGCATTCCACTCAATTTACCAGTGATAATAAGCAGAAAATATGCTTCTAAAAATGATTGCACGAGGCTGGAATACAATTTATTCAGCAGGACAAATATAGGACAGCATTTATTTAAGCTAAATTATGGTGCCATTATGGATAAGATGCCCATTATTGACTGTTGAAAATATTAGTTAGAAGAACAGCATATTTCTCACTGCAATACACTTACCTTTTTTACTTTTTACTGGTGAAACGAGTAACAATCATGCGCTACATGGCACCTTCTGTCAAGCTTGGAAATTTGGATTGTGTCGTAAATTTAATTAACCTCATTGTAGTTTATGTTTCCCGCAGGTAATTAGGGTTGTGTTGACCGGCAAATCGTAGAT
This sequence comes from Umbra pygmaea, assembly GCA_016801145.1. Classification (NCBI taxonomy): domain Eukaryota; kingdom Metazoa; phylum Chordata; class Actinopteri; order Esociformes; family Umbridae; genus Umbra; species Umbra pygmaea. The sequence continues at coordinate 24,969 of JACXGM010001549.1, forward strand.
ACTGTGCACCAGCACTGACGTTAAGAACAAGTGGTATTTAACAATTGGGATTTTCTACCAGTGTGCATAAAACTGTCATAGGACCATTTGATTAATCCCACTTTTTTGCATACGTGCATTCTTAATTCTCTACGTAAGTACAAATATAAGGTTTTTAAAATGCAAGCTTGATAATATATACAGACACCAGTTAGTGATTTTTTTCACCAGTGAGACTGGGCTATTCAGATAAGAAAAAGAAATCACTTAAATGTATAGGCCAGTTTGAATATTGAAATATATGTTGAACCACAAGTTTTTTGTGTAGCACAAACAATAATGCAGGTACTCCACTTTGGGAATAGCTGGTTATATATAATCAGCACCTGGGGGGTTGGGTATTTAACATTTGTAACACAACGACTAGCTGAGTGCCCATCAATGCAGGTCTGGGCGAAGGGAGATTACGTGTAACCTTTCTACAAAAATGATGCACGCTTTTTAAGGGTGAGCGCAATGTTAATTTTTTTTACACAAAACAAGATTTTCTGCGCGATGTACAAGGATGCGCGTTAATCTCGGGTGCATGCTTTATGCGCTAAAATACGATACATAAAAGGTATACCACCCAGCCTTAGTACTGACTACTGCCGAATGAGGACATTAACTCACGAAGCCTGAGTAATTTTTAGCTTACCCAGAGCTTGTGTCTGCAAAGACCTCATCTCCTCCCCAGTGTCCACCAAGAAGCCCTTGAGGCTCTCAATGACCGATGGAAAGTAAGGCACAAGCTTCTCTTTGGCTGCATTTGCTGAAAGGATTAGGGACAAAGGGGTTCACACTGTTAGTTAGTAGTGTCTGTCAATCACTCAATTGAAGCATCTAAAAACTCTCAGGTGACTACCTCGCCTCGGGACACTTTTACTTTCATAGCCTTTGAGCATGGAAAAAACAACTAAGGTGGAAGCCACCATAGACTGAGCTGTAACATATTCTAGTTGAAGGACTGATGCTGCATTGGCTGTAGGTTTTTCCTACAGCTTCTACGATTGGCTGTATTACCTATGGCTCCGATGGCGCTGACGGCCAGCTCTTTGAGCTTCAGGGTTTCTGTGTTGTTGAGAGCAGTCAGCATGGTCTCCATGAGGGTAGGCAAGTAGGGCTCAATCTCTGGCCCTGATGAGGAAAGAAGTGAAAACATCAGCACAGAGCTGTGGGGTAAAAGGGTAGAAATACAAATTCAATCTGATGTTATACTATGAAAGTAGCCTAGAGACGAGGCTAGATGAAGTGCCTGACTTTCTTTTAACTAGGTACAGCATAGCTTGTTAAAACTCTCCAGTTACTACATAACAGAACAACATAGCATTGTATTTCAAGACTCTTTAGTAGGGACCTGTATAAGGACCCTGAAAGCATTCTCACCCAGGTTTTCCATGAAGTTCTCCAGGGCGTAGAAGGCCTTAGTGACGTGTCCGATCTTAGCCTGGTTCAGAGCAGACATGTAGCCCAGCAGCAGTGGCATCAGCTCAGCACAGTACTTACTGACCTCAGGCTGCAGGTGTTCAGAGAACTGGCCCAGAGCAAAGAGGCCAGCGCTGCGGACCACCTGGTTACTGTCTGACAGACTCAGGCACACCGTGTGCAACATGGACGATAGCATCCTGACACACACCACGGAGTTAGAAAAGAAAACTATAAAACGAGAACAAAACACAAGGAGCCACAGAATACATTACTCGGGGGGCTTACTTGGTGCGTATGTGATCGGCACAGCCCTCTGCCAACACAGCCAGGCACATCAAACCTGCTTTCTTCTCATAGGGGTTCTGACTGGCCAGGCAGGCGTGGGTTAGCGGCATCTAATGGACATAGCACCACCTTACAAACCCATCTGAACAACACAGACTAATGAACTAGACAAGGCAACTTCTACAAATACAACCCTGGATACACAGGTACATCACAGAGATTATAATGTGACAACTAAAACATGTGTTTTTTATGTTTACTAACCAACTGCTGGAAAAGTTTCTCAGGAGGCATATGAAGAGCCATGGTGTCAATAACCTGCAGAACAAAAACCACTGCATTTCAGACAAACTCTGCATTTCAGACAAACTCTGCATTTCAGACAAACTCTGCATTTCAGACAAACTCTGCATTTCAGAGAGAAAACACAAAACAGAAACAGGTTGCTATCCAACAAACATCCTGTCTTGTGTCAACGGTTATTCTCAAAGGACACGGACCTGTGCAGCAAAGTGTTTGGGACTCTCATTATCTGTGTCATCCTCATTGCCATTTTCATTGTCCTCTGGGTCCTCTTCCCCAGGAGGGGGCGCTGCACTCAGCACAGGGAACACTGTCTGCAGGATGGGAGTCAGGAGCTTCTGCTTCAACACAACCTGAGAGAAAAAAGGAAAGAAAGAACACAGCGTACATCACTGACTAGTCTTAAATGGTTTCAAAGACAAATCTCCATCTAGGACATTGCCTTGCTCTTGTCGTCATCCATCAAGGACATTACCTTGCTCTTGTCGTCATCCATCAAGGACATTACCTTGCTCTTGTCGTCATCCATCAAGGACATTACCTTGCTCTTGTCGTCATCCATCAAGGACATTACCTTGCTCTTGTCGTCATCCATCAAGGACATTACCTTGCCCTTATCATCTATCTAGTATTTTACCTTGCTCTTGAGTCGGATGAGACCAGCAATGCAGGACAGAGCCTTCACACGCAGGGAGTCACTCAGTGTGGTGTCAGCGCTGACCTGAGACAGACACACATCAATGTAAACATGAAATTCAATTCTTTAGCTGCAACTACAATTTTAGTAGTTCCATGTTCTCACCTCCAAACAAAAGTGGACAATATCAGCAATGTGTGGGACAATGATGGACACCTCACTCTCCATCAGCTCGTCAAACACCTCCATGGCCTCACTGGCCTGGCCCTGGTCAACACAAACACTGCATTTAGTGTTCAAGGCTGAAGACGAGTGAAAACGTTTGTGGATCACAGCTGTGGTGCTAGAGAGAGCTCAGTGAACGTTGCCCTACCTGGTCTGCTTTAATGAGGTGTTTGAGAGCAGTGACCAGTCCTGGTATGATGGAGCGCATTAAGTTCTGAAAGACATGAGACATTCACTCATTTCAACACAACCAGACTCTAGAACTCCCTGCCTCAATCCATCCGTGACTCAGACTCGGTTAACATCTTCCTCCACCACCTTAAGCCTTTTCTGTTTAAACAAGCCTTCACATAGGCCCTGCCTCCTTCCGCTGTGTTGTTGTCTTTTTGTTTCTTTGTTTTGCTAGCTTGTAAAGAGCCTTTGGTTCCTTGAAAAGTGCTATATAAGTACCATTTATTAATTATTAACCATGAGAAACAGAGGCTGAAAAATTTTACCTCGACTGATTTTACCAGAGGCCATACAGGTATTAAATAGCTAGCTCGGGGCTCACCATCTCCTCTGAGCCAGTGTAGGGCGTCATAGCGGTCAGGGTGAGGATGCAGTAGTACAGGGCACTGGGGTTGTCCAGGTCTTGCAGCACAGTAACAAACAGTTGCAGCAGTTGGCGGTAGTGGGGCTGGAAAGACTCTGGGTGGGATTCAACCACTTTACTGAGCAGCAGCAGTCCCACCTGAGGAAAAAAGGGTGTTCACACAGTCGCAAGCGAGGGGGTGTAAACGTTCTGAAAACAGGGTTACTAGCAAATGTTAAACTCAGTATCACCTTAAAAAAATAAAAAAATAAAAGACAAAGTGTTCCTAAAAACACTGCATGATAAAACCTAGCAAGCACATAGGGTGATTCATGTTTAAAATATGCAGCTAATAAAATTATGCAGTAATTAAATAAATGGCATGGGGAGTAAAAGAAAGAGGCAGCTGTGTGTTTCTGTAATGATTGTACAGTTGCATAGCAGCATCTGTCTCCCTTTCAATGTTCCGATGATCTAAAAAAACGAGACGTCAGACCCAGAGTTTTGGGGTTAATGTTTCCTTAGTGACAATGTTCCAGGTAGCGGAGACTGTTTTAGTTAACCCTATGTGATCTGAAAGTTGGGTGCTGTCCTTGTTAAACAAACTTCCTTAAAATCTAATTTACGTCATGATTATGCACACCAAATTGGCTTTTCTTACCATTAAAGGGGAACAATGATGAATATCTACAATTTTTATATTTTCCTAAGTAATAATTTGACTGTCACTCTTACCAAGCAGCTCTCTCACCAAGCGAGACCAGGGTCAAACTAGCATGATTGCTACATCAGCTGATTATATGGCTCCGTCCCGAGCTGGCATCCTTTGTCTGTTGCAGACAAGTCCGAAAAGTTAAGCTGTATACCACGCAACCAACATTTCTCACATAAAATGTAAATGTTGTGTACCAAAAACCATTGGGCCACCAACATTGTGTTCTCTCTGAGAAAGAACATTTGATTTTCATGCAAAGACTCATTGTTCCACAAAGTTCTGTCTAGTGTAGACCATTGGCTGGGGCAGAGCCATTCAACCAGCTGACGGAGTGATCCTGCTAGTTCAACCCTGATCTCCCTTGATGAGAGAGCTGTTTCATGAGAATGACAGTCAAATTATTAGTTAAAGCAATTTAAGAACATACACAAAACTATTGTAATTTGTCATTGTTCCCCTTTGATGACAGTTATTCACAGTTCACAGCTCAGTGATTGCACTTCTGTCAATAGATTATTTGAAGTTCTTACTTTTTACAATTAGATGCTTATTTCAGTTCAACCTCAGTTGTACAGTCTATTTTATGTCAACATCTGAACCTTTAAAATTTGACTTGGCTATTCACAGTGTCCTTGGTGGGTATTAGAGGTCTGGCAGCTAGCCATGATTTTATAACCTGTATTTATTTTCCCCAATAATTCATTTACAAGAACATATAATTATAGATTTGTATGTAAGTAAGCGCATATTTTTGTCAAAAGTTATTGAATGTGTTTGGGGGGCACACAAAAATCAATGCGGGGGCATTTCTCTCCAATTCCCCTATAACACAGAGGCTGACATTTTTGGAGAGGTGCGCGTCATTCGACGGCGGAGGGTACGGCGTAGGGTGCGCGTTGACGAAGAGAGGTCTACGTGGGTACGCCGTCGTTTTGACGGAGAACCATAAAACACCCTTTAGAAACAATGTATATGAAATATTTTGCCCTGTAAATATTCTGACCAGGTGACGGGAATCCATCAACAGCTCACATGACATCCTGCAACCCCCTCTGTCCAGGTTGTCAAGGCCAGTCAACAGAAGTGGTTCTTTTAGGTCGCTGAACAACCACGAATACACAGCTGGGTTCAAATCCTAGCGCTACCTGTCTGTCTGTCGGGTTGTTGCTCTTGGTGGACTCGTTGATCAGTGCGAACAGAGCAGGCCAGCGGTCTGGGGTCTCATGTTTGACCATCACAGCACTGAGCTGAGCCAGGGAGTGGCGCACTGTGTGTCTGGAAACATGGACAAGGTTTATAGTTTAAATTGAATTCAGGTATATGTATAATATTTGTAAATGCCTGCAAATCTTAAACACTTTATGTAAAGGAAGAAATATGCTTACTCGATCTCCTGCTGGATGGCTTGTAGGACAACTGCTTTCAGACTAGGAGTAAAACAAATCAAAGACAATGGAAATGTAAAAGAAATAAAACACAGTGGGAATCCATTGAACAGTCCAACACAGAAAAGATGGAAATGGCTGATTGCAGGGTAATCAAACAACAAAGGCCAGCCAACCTCTCTCTATGATCAGGGCTAATCTTCTTCCAATGCTTCTTTACTCTCATCCGCAACATTACAGCAGCTGACTGACGGATCTGATGATTGGGATGAATAACAATACATGCCCTGATGAAAACTGGTAGTAAGAGAACCACACATACAACTGAGTACTGTACTAGGGCTTGAAAGCAATCACTTAAATTACACATAAATCGAGTACTGGAATTCTTCAAACAGGTGATTTTAATGTGTGTGTGTGTGTGTGTAACCTGACATCATCACTACTGTAACTACCTGTGGGTTCTGGGACCCAGTCATAACAGCACACAAGGCAGGGATGATGGCCGGGTCTTTAAAGGCTAATTTAAGCTGGGCGGTTGCCTGTGGAGGGAGAAAAAAGTTAGATGTTGATGAGGTGACAGTGAATGACAACGCGCGTTTCTGGTTCAGGGCGGGGCTAACGTATCTAACTATCGTTAGCAACAACTGTCCTTTAACCAGAGACTGATGGAGCAACAGATTAAAAAGTACACATAGCCTACTTGTCAGTGAATTTGGAATCTAAGTCAATAAATCTAAATCCAAACGCACATGCTCAACCAGGAGAGTCATTACCTGCTGAATAATCACATTGTCAGGCTGTGTGAGCTGAAATAATATCTGCTCTAGTTCCCCAGACATCTCGGCGGTTAAGATTCTACTGTCACTCAGAAGTCTGGGTCGTTCTATTGAGTCACCCACCACGCGGAACAGAACAGAACCAAGCAGGCAGTGCTCCACGTGAACAGCGTTGTTAAAGGGACCACATGTTAAATACACACAATTAAGATGAACATGTGTACAGCGCCTACTTATGGACGGAGGGTGGAAAAGCACAAGCTGTTTACAAATAAAAACGTTGTGCTAGTTGATAGATTTTCAATTGACATGCATATTACTATGAGGCGACAATCTGCACCCTCTTAACAAAATGCAGGATACTCAATAGACAAACATGTATACCACAAATAATAGAAGTTACATAAAAAAAGATTTATCCTATAATATCTATAACTAGATACCTGCCTTTTAGAGAAACTGCAATTTGATTGTGCTGGCAGCCGTCACTGGAGTGCTTTTCACAACCTGCCATCTCAATAATCTGATTGCAACCGTTAATGGCTTCTTTTTACAGCCCTGTCTAAATAGTGTAACCAACGTTTCCTTAAATTTGTTCTTGCGAACTATGCTTCCAATGGTGTCTCTGGGAACATTCAGTGCCTTCACTATCTTTGAAGGGCGATGATTGCTTAACTTTTTGGATCATTGTTTTGACTTAGCCATGATTCTCACAAACAGTCAAACATGAAAATCAACAATCCCCTAGCGAGTTCAGGTGTTTCATGTGCTCCAGCTCAAGCACACCTGGTAGAACTAATGTAACACTTGATTAATGTAACCTTTCTAGCAAAGCATCCCAAAAATGATCTATGTCCGTATGTCCAGTGGTTCAATTTTTTTTGATTACTTGATCACCAGGGGTTCTAGTACACATGTTTCAGAACCACTACCCAGACAGAAGTGGTTTGCAAGCATATGTTTTTCACCCATCTGCAACTAAACAACTCTGTAGACAAAGTTGCATTCGGAAGGCCACACCTAAAGCAAAAATATTGAAAATAATTATTCTAATGGCAACAGTAACCAAATAACCACTAATTACAACCAAGAAGAGCACCTCTGAATGCACAACACGTTGAACCTTAAAGCAGATGGGCTATAACAGCACAAGACCACAAAGAGTGGCAATCCTGTCAGATAAGAACAGGAAACTGAGGCTATAATTTGCACAGGCTCACCAAATTTGGACAATAGAAAATTGGAAAGACCCATCCTGTCTATAAACAGTTCAGGCTGGTGGTGTAATGTACTATGGTTTTTTTCTTGGCATACTTTTGGCCCCTTAGTATTAATTGGCATTGTTTAAATACCACAGTCTACCTAGGTATTGTTGCTGACCATGTCCATACCTTTATGAACACAGTGTACACATCTTCTAATGGCTCCTTCCAGCAGGATAACATCATCTCGTAATCACATCATCTCGTAATCAATACATCAAAGATATATCCAATCGAGCACCTTTGGGATGTGGTGGAACCAGAGATTTGCATCATGGATGTGCAGACAACAAATCTGCAGCAAATGTATGATGCAATAATATCAATATAGATCAAACTCTCTGAGGAATGTTTCTAGCACATTGTTGAATCTATGCCTCAAAGAATGAAAGTAGTTCTCATTGACAGAGGGTCCAACCCTGTACTAGCAAGGTGTACCTAATGAATCGGCCGATGAGTGTACATGTATATCAAATGTGTTTTTTGTGCAATTCCCTGTAATGTAGAATTAAGTCACATGCATAGCTTTGTCATACACACCAAAACTTTAACACAGCACCATAACACATTACACTAAAAAGGTCCAGAGTGCTTTTCTGTATTATAAACAGGATTGACTGATAGCCATGGTATATGAGACTCAGTAGGGTAACAAAAAAATACCCCCCGTGCAGAAGTCCAAGCGAGGCCCCGTCCATGCAACATTAATGAACACACAATATCAATAAAATGGCCTTTAAGTTTGCACCGTGTGCCTTATGCTTACAATGTGTCCTGTCCATGCTTAAATCTGTCAGGGTAACATGGTTCTGATCAATGGTCAGAATCGAAGCGAACAGTGATCAGAAACAATCAGACTAACTTAACTTGTCTAATTAAAATGGGATCGAAGTCACAGAATGTACAGCTGGACCACAAAATGCCACAGAGTGGCTCAGTGGTTAGCATTGCCAGGTTGCCAGTTTGATTCCTGACTGGGCCAAATGTATTGGTGCCTTTAAGCAAGGCACTTTAACCTAATTTGCTTAAAAAGATGTATATACCATAGATATCCATTATAAAGGCTAGATGACTTATGGCTGAGTCTCTAACGTCATCACCGGCGGCCATCTTGTCACAGGCAAGCATGGTGGGCTCTATGGTACCTAATGTAAGGTGAGTGATCGCAAATACTCTGATCTCGCTGAAATCTTTACGGATTTACAAACGGTTTAGTTTCTTACAAATGTTAATAACATGGCTATTATTCTGGATGCTTTATACATAATATGCCATTTTTTCAAAAAGTATGCAGTGTCATAACTACATCTCTGACATTTTTAACAAACCAAACCGTTTGAAAATCGGTAGAAAATTGAGCATGTTATGGGTATTTCAAAGTACATGCACCATTAACACACAATGTTATGAGTAAGCGAGCTGTCTGTGGCAAGATGGCCGCTAGGTGCAGACGTCGACCTCCATTGGCCAGCAGCGCTGATGAGACATCTAGCCTTTATTATGGATATCTATGGTACATACTCTCTGGAAAAGAGTGTCTGGTAAATGACCTAGATGTAATGTTTGGGAGGTTGGTCTTGTATTAGTTGTGGCAATGTGGCCTAGTAGTGACTATGACAACCAGTTCTAATTCACAACAATGACCTTGGGGGATTACCTTGTTAATAAGATAATACATGTATCTTGTTAATAAGATATTACATTTACCTTGATTAATGATGATATCAGTGATCAACATCCTTGTGTTAAATGTTCCCTAACAGCTTGATCAACAACATGCTGACATACATCTAGATCCTGGCTACCATTTGTACTTTTAAACCAAACAGTACATATACAGTACTACAGTAACTATAGATTAAATTATGAAGTGATAATCACATCAAAATCACATTTCATTTAGGACGTCCCTGTAAAGGTGTCCTGTTTTAGCTGAGTTGGTAGAGCATGGCACTTGTACTTCTACAAGTTCTACAGGAGGCCAGTACAACAACGACCAGAATTAGAATAAATACAAATACACATCTATATCTTTGTATGAAAAACATTCAGTTTCATATACTTTCATTAACTGCTCTCTCATTCAATTTAATATATATTCATCCCATTCAATTTTCCCCCAATGCAACTGAAATAACCTCAGGGTTAAGTATAGATAGAAAACACTTGTAGGGAAAGAAATGCAAATGGTGCAGGGGTTTAGCTACATATTCGATTCCATTTAGTCTTCTCCTAAACATGTTGTACATCACTCTTCTCATGTCCATGTACACGCCCCCGCCCCACCCCTGTCTAGCCCCCACACCCATCACCTCTCTGGTTAACATCAGTAGCTATGCTAATAGCCCCACTGGCTCACCATCATCACACACATTCACCACTAAATCAACAATTACAATGTCAATGCAGGCAAGAAGGTGAACTACAGCAGGTTTTTGAGAACACATTGCTACAAAGGGATTTCCAACCATTGTATAAAATGTCTGGAGTTGCCCTAAGTGAGCTACAAGCATTTGTATTTAAGAAGCGGGAATAGATCAGATGTTATATACCTGGTTTGAAGGAAGGTAATCCTACCAGCTTAATCAATATCATGCTGAGACATCTGGAAGCTAGCTGCCATTTGCACTTTTAAACCATAAACTACAGATACATTACACTGCCAATAGATTAAATAATGAAGTGATAATCACATATAAACATTGTGAGTGGTCCCTGACTGCACGAAACAGAGGAGGCCTATAAATCCTTGCCTGTTGCAACACTGTATTTTAACATAAAAATATATTCATAATTTTATAACTGGAAGATGAAATCACATATAATATAGGAAATCCCCACTCTGTCCTGATTTAACTCAGCTGGTAGAGAATACATGGCTCCTGCATCGCCAGGTTTGGGAATTTGAATTACTACAGGAGACCAGTATGAAAGTGATTGAGTCAAATACATTAAAAAATATTTTATGTGGTGTTCTAATGATGGGACAGTAGGAAGCAAAAGCAGTGATTTCCACTGATATAATACCATATATTATTATCATGTCTCAATGTCATCAAGGTATGAAAGAGATGTTTTCAAATAAAATATATCTTTGAGTTTAGTTGTTGCATTTATTCTACAATAAGATTCCTCATGTACAGTGGCAAGAAAGCACACTGTGTTTGTCTATTGTTGCTAGTTCAAGATCACATAAACTTGTATGACCAATTCATGCAGACATCCATGTAATTCTAAATGGTTCACATAATTCTTTTTGCAACTATAGATAATGATAACAATTAATAATCCCTAGGATTAACTAAAGATAACATATAAAAAAGGCTTTTGGTGTTGGGGCATAACTACATATTTTATGTGAGTTCCCTACTATGACTTAAACATCACTCTTCTCATGTCCATGTACACCCCTCGTCCCATCCATGTCTGCCACACCCATCACCTCTCTGCACAGGTAAACATCAGTAGCTATGCTAATAGTCCCATTAGTCTGCATCATCACCTACATTCACCACTAAATGAACAATTACAATGTCAATGCAGGCAAAGAAGGTGCAACACAAAAGGTTTTGTGATAGGATTGCTACAGGGTGCATTTACATGTTTCAGCCATTGTGCAAAATTGTCTGGAAGTTGCCCAGAGGGAGTTACAATAATCTGTATTTGAGACGGGAGAACATACCTAGGTAAAAAGGACCAGTGATCATGCTGTAGGAGACATCTGGTTATTTGGGGAATTTAACAACATCTTTATTTTCTCAATCAGTGACCACCTTACAAAAACTGGGTGTAAGGAATCATTATCCAATATATAAAAATCACTCTTTTGGGATTTTTAGTAATACCATTTGTACAGTGTTTGTGAACTGGTCACTTGAAAGAGAATGTAGACCTGTTGTTTTGGCTCGATTTCCACAAATTGCACCTTTAAATAATTAGATCTAAGCAAGCTGAGTTGCCATTGACTCTGAGTTATATGTTTGGACAAACATATGGGACAGTTTTCATAGAGAAAGTTTAAGCCTTTCCCAGGACTAAAAATAAATTCCCATGGAGATCTCCATTAAGCTTGATTTTTTAGTCCAGGACTAAACTTAATCTTTGTCCATGGATTTAAAAGACATAGCCTATTTTAGTAATAATTATACCATACCATAAAAAAGTGTTATATTACTTTAAAATGACTGCCACTAAGCACAATACATACATTGTATTTTAAAATAACAATACAGTGATAATGCTATTAATTGCCTGAAGACACAATCCCATGTATTTTAATAAATCCTAGCAAATCTGTCCAGTTTTTGATCAGTTGGTATTGCACTGCCAGGGTTGGTGTTTGGAGTTTCATAGGAAGCTATTATAAACATGTACAGTCCTAAAAGACATTTTGGATAAGATCTGAAATTGTATGTAACTATAATATCACTGATACAATAACATACATTATGATCATGGCTCAATAAACCAAAGTTGGAACTTGTATTTTCAATATTTGTTTTACTTAGTTGTGGGCAAATGCATTCAGTGTGCAATTAAGCGTATCAAGAAGATGAAGATTGTAGGGAAGGAAATTAATTTGGTATAGTGACTTAGCTACATATTTTATTTCATTGAGTTCCCTCCCTAAGACATAATACACTCCTCATGTTCATGTACACGCCCCCCACCCCTGTCTAGCCCCCACACCCATCACCTCTCTGCACAGGTTAACATCAGTAGCTATGCTAATAGCCCCACGGGCTAAGCATCATCACACACATTCACCACTAAATGAACAATTACAATGTCAATGCAGGCAAGAAGGTGGACCACAAAAAGCTTTTCAATTCTAATGTTTGGCAAGTTTGGACCCATTTTTGTGAAAGCAATGCTACTAAGCGAACCATACACTGTATTTACATTTCCAGCCATTGTGCAAAATTGTCTGGAAGTTGCCCAAATCCTGTTAAAATAATTAGTATTAGAGAAGGGTGGAAGACCCAGGAAAAGGGATCAGTGTTCACCTACCTTGTGTTACCTTGGCTGTCCAAAAAGCTTAATCAACAACCTGAGGACTATGAGTAAACAACATATTTTCCATTTGCAATGTTGATACTGAACCAAAAAAAGAATATATGTGGACTGAATTAATCTATAAATATAATTGTAGGTTGCCAAAGACAGGGGGTTGCAAATATCTTGAATTTATCTTATCACCAGTGTCCATCACAAATTCATAGTTAAAACCTAAATGTATCTGTACATTATTTTACTACACAGACAAAATTGCTAAATACATTAGGCTTACATAGACGTCATAAGCTACCAAGCTAATGGAACAAGAAATGTTAAAAAGGTACTCAAATGTGTAAGGCCTATTCAATTTAATCAAGAAACAATCAGACTGAGCCGGAAGTCTTTTTATGGTGGAGAAAGGATCAAACGCAAATATTTTTCAATTACATTTTGATCAAAATGTGTGTAAAATAGACAGCGAAGGGTTCGGGAAGTGCTACTGAATTGACCCTTCCATGGGCGCGGTCTCACTGTCAATACACCTGAATGGAAACCGTGACTGATTGGCTGTGACCTTGACCCCCTCCTACGGTGACACCCACCCACTCACACCTTGCTCTATAAACACAGCAACGCAGAAACGACCGTGTTCACCGGGTTGATAAATTCTTCACTGCAACACAGGCTTTCACGGAGCTCTTGAAATTAGTTCGTTTACGGCTACACCAAGAACCGACATCCGGCTTATTTAGGTAAGGTGGCGTTGTCGATACATCGGCTGCGGCGTGACGACCTGTTAGGGTATTTTTTTTATCAATAGGAAGAGTCCAACAGTTGGAAACAATGGCAGATTGGAAGCTACCGGTGAGCTACAATTACAGCCCATCATACCACGCGTTCGCATATGGCCTCATGTACCAAGCAGGGGCTGAACAAAATCATCCCAACTTTTCAGGCTGGGCAGAGTACAACCCAGCGGTTAGCGGTGGATACTATGCACAGGCACAGCCGCAGCATCAATCACAACCCAGGACTCCCGAAGACAACACTGGCGCAAACAATGCACCCTACCAGGGTTCTTCTGTTGTTTACCTCAGCGACCCTCACAGCCATACTCAGACTAACCGCATTTTAATAGCACAGAGCAGGGCTCAGTATAATCAACAGACGGAGACGGAGCTTCCAAGTAGCGACACTCCAAGCGACGCGGAGTCACACGTACAAGCATCTCCAGGTAAATGGATCGCTAGCTAGTTAGCTAGCCTGTCCTTTTTATTGTACTTTTTATTCACTGGTAGCGAAACACGAGTTTAACTTTCTGTGCAGTTTTTGCAACTTACTTTTTTAGTTTGTGTACACAACAGATTGCATCGTCTACATATTGGTATTTTAATTGTAATGTACAGCGTTTGTTAAATCTATAAAGAATGAAACGATCTCCCTCTCAAACAAAGCCCCTGTTTGTGTATCCAACGCAATATTTTAGTTCTTTTTCAGAGGTCTAGTTTCTGCCGCCAAAAGTTAACTTGAATGTCGTGAGTTCCTCCACATTGCGTGTTTTGTAATCTAGTCAAGTGTAAGACAAAACGCATGAAGTGTTTAGTTATGTACGTTTTTTCCTCTTCTCACTCAGACTCTTGGAGTTCAGGGAGCAGCAAAGGGTACATTCCTCTAGCCAACCCTGCCACTTGGGTGAAAAAGGAGTTTGATGAAGAGGCAGACAGTGGAAGCCCAAACAGCAGTGTACACGTCTCCAGTTCCTATCCAGAGGAGCCTACAAGCCTTAGAGTTATTGGGAGTCAAGACTGTAGCCCACAGGTAATCCCACCATCTCCCCAGGAGAGAGTTGGCAAGTCTACCCCTAAACAAAAAGCCCGGACCGCTTTCTCAACAGGCCAGATGGATGCCCTGACTAATCGGTTTAACATGCAGAAGTACCTCACCCCAGCTGAGATGAAGACTCTTGCAGGACTTACTGGGTTAAGCTATAAACAGGTGTGTTTGTGTTATCATAATTTCCTGCCACTCAGTTTATACCTGTATTTTTACTGCAATTTGCATAATTATGTTGACTAACGGTGTGACTAATTCAGGTAAAAACGTGGTTCCAGAATCGTAGGATGAAACTTAAGAGGCATCAGAAGGACAACAGCTGGGCATTAGCTGGCTACCCCAACATGACCCCACGCCCTCAGGTGGAAACACAAACCTCTAACCTTTTCCCTGTTTGTGTTATATAAGATGCCCCAAATCCACATTTATTTTCTAGAAGTTTCCAGTTCGAGAACATTTTTTAGGATAAATGTGTGGGGGGCTTAATTGCTCCACCAGTTGTCCTGCTTGGGGCTTCTGTTTGGTTAGTAACAGACGCAAATGGCTTGGACTTAGAGTGACTCGTCCACAATGGAGATCTGTCCACAGTTTTTGACAATGTCTTAAAGGCCGGACGATACATTGACCCAATACAAGCAGTACGTTTAGTTGAATAATGTCTTGTGATTATTAACCACTATCTCCCTCAGTTTCAGGCAGAGCCCCAAGCACTGATCCAGGATGCGCAGCAGCTGAGAGAGGCTAGGTTCCAGAAGAGCTCTCCACAAAACAATATGTACTATGCTGGTGGATACCAGCGGCCCACCTATCCTCCACAGCCTCTGCCAAGGACCCCGGTCAGCTGGCCCCTCCCCCCAACTGTTACCCACTTTGAGTATCCTAATGGCTACAGTTCAGCAAGGGGTTACAGCACGGGCAGCGTAAACCATAACGCCAGCGTCAATAGTGATGACGGGAACACCAGTCCCTCGCACCCCTCATTGGTGCAACCTGTTAACCAATAACCTGCAGAGGTAATGCTTTCTGGGATCAATTGACTGTTCTTTTTTGTCAACTTGTGAAATTCAATATTCATTCTGAAAGCCTCTTGTTTAATTTTCAGACTGCAATGACATTTTTCACAGGCTTGAAGTGGGGGCAAGTTTCAATTATCAAAGTCGTACTATTTTTTTAATCTATTTGAAGCTTTATATTTTTGTACTTAATGTTCTTACCACAATATTTTGAAGGTTGATGGTATCAGCCTTGCAACAGCTTTGCTGTGTCTGGAATTGGCAAGCCTAACTTTTATCCCATTACCAGTGCTTCTCAAAGTTCTCCTGGGGACCCCTGGACATCTCGCTTAGCCCTAAACTAGCTCACCTGAACGAAGAAGCAAAGGGTTCATAATTAATTGACATGTTGCATTAGGTGCAATAGCTCTGGGATGTGTAACAATGGAATGGCTGGGGGTCCCAAGGAGAGGTTTGGGAACCACTGTTTTAAATGTTTAATTAGTTCATGGCAGCATTATATACCTGACTGACATTGTACTGTATAGCTTTCAATGTTTGTTTCAGGTCACATCAGTTTTGTATTCGGTTGTGTGATCTTACCATTACGGACATGTGTTTTGTCATGGCTTGTATTTATTTTTTATTTCGGATTTTAGTGGGAATGCTGTCTCCCTGGGAACAGTGCATTTGTGCTTTGAGCTAAAAGGTTAAACTGTTACAATGTTCAAAATCTACTTAGTATATAACTGTATATAACCATCCTTTTTGTACAAAAATAAATTTGATGGCAGTTCATAGTGATTTTTCTTGTCTTGGATGATGTGCTCCTGGCATTTGGCCAATTATTTTTAATTGGTAGATGACAATCACCCAGGTTGTGGTTTTTCAAATACAGTATTTTTTAGGGAAACTTGGCAAATGAACTGATGTAAATATTTGTGAGAACACAATGCTTTGACACTTTGACTTATAATAAATGTAATTGTATTCATCAGTTGTCAGTGTCTTGCATGGTGTACATGACTCCAGTACCAGTTGTATTGTGCGTTGTGAAAGGCCATCTAGAATCATTTTGTAAACCAAAAATGTATAGACAAGGTTGTAAGTGCTGTAGTTTCCCCAATTGTGCCCACATTTCAATATCTATTGTAACTTCAAATGTTAAGTTATGATTAAGCTGTAATTTTAAGTCAACATTAAGCTGCATTGATAAGTGAGTTGAATGTCAAACAGCAAGTTGATTATCTTTGGGCAATTCTATTCTGTGCCTCAATTGAATGGTTAATGGCCAGAGGTTTAAAATGACAGATGCGTATTAGATGTTACTACAAATGAACTGCTTGATTAAAGGAATGTGTTGGCCAAACTACTAGCGGTTTTATTATTTTTCTGTGGTTCAGATTTTTTTTGTGAATTATAAGACATAATGTACTACTGTTCAGAATAGCATGTGATCAAGGGAATGGAAAATTGGTGTTCATCTACTTTCAACTATGCTGTACTATAATCTAAATAATATAAACAATATGTTTAAAGGTACATTATAATTTTGCAGGGTAACTGGAAGCTGGTCACAAAGTAATATTTTCAAAAGCTGTGGAACATGTACGGTTGTGTTCAAAAAGTCAGTAAAGCTCACAATCACAGCTTTTATTTCCATACATGCAAATGGACTGGGAACACTGCACAGTCAAATTCAAAACATGAAGAAAAATCTACAAAATTTGTTACAGAAAGTGAAGAACAGGGAAACTAAAGATTTACTGTATAAACTGAGAAATGCTTAAATTATGTAGTGTTCCTGTGAATCACTGAACTAATTTAGTAGTATAACCATGGTTCCTGTGAATCACTGAACTAATTTAGTAGTATAACCATGGTTCCTGTGAATCACTGAACTAATTTCGTAGTATAACCATGGTTCCTGTGAATCACTGAACTAATTTAGTAGTATAACCATGGTTCCTGTGAATCACTGAACTAATTTAGTAGTATAACCATGGTTCATGTGAATCACTGAACTAATTTAGTTGTATAACCATGGTTCATGTGAATCACTGAACTAATTTAGTTGTATAACCATGGTTCCTGTGAATCACTGAACTAATTTAGTTGTATAACCATGGTTCCTGTGAATCACTGAACTAATTTAGTAGTATAACCTTGGTTCCTGTGAATCACTGAACTAATTTAGTTGTATAACCATGGTTTCTGAGAACTGCTTCACAGCTGTGTTGCATGGAGTCAACCAACATCTACCACCTGTGAACAGGTATTTCAGCCCAGGATGATTGGCTATATCCCACAGTTCCTCTGCATTTGGTTTTGCCTCAGAAACTGCATTTTTGATGTCACCCCAAAGGTTTTCTATTAAAGTCCAGGGATTGGGCTGAACACTCCATAATTTTAATTTTGTTTCTGGAACCAAGTTGCTGCTCGCTTATTGGTGTGTTTGGGTTCATTTTCTTGTTGGAACACCCATTTCAAGAGTGTTTCCTCTTTGGCATAAAGCAACATGACCTTGAAGTTTTGGGTGTATTCTAACTGATCCATGATCCCTGGTATGCGATGAATAGGCCTGACACCATAGTATAAGAGACATTCCCATGTCATGATGCTTGAGCCACCATGCTTCAGTCATCACAGTGTACTGTGGCTTGAATTTAGGGTTTGGGGATCGTCTAACAAACTACAGCCCCTAGCCCTAAGGAGAACAATGTTGCTTTCATCAGTCCACAAAATGTTGTGCCATTTCTCTTAGGCCAGTCAATTTGTTCTTTGGCAAATTGTAACCTCTTCAGCACGTTTTTTGAACAATGAAACTTTGCGGGGACTTCTTGCCGATAACTTGGCTTCACATAGGCGTATTCTAATTCTTACAGTACTCACAGGTAATTTTGATCACCTTTTAGCTGAGTAATTTAGAATTCTCTGCACTCTGTAAGTTTTTCACTTTACAATCAACTTTTTAATCAGTGTATGCTGTTCTTCTGAACAATGTCTGGAACGACCCATTTTACTCACAATTTCAGAAAGAAATGCATTATAACCAGCATGTACAACAATTGCTGCCTTCGTCCTTGAATAAGGGCCCCCTGTTTGACATCTGTTTTTTTCACAGAATTAATGACCTCACTGCTTGAACTCCACACTGTTATTATTTTGAACACGCCCCTTACAATTAATGATTCAAATTACACAGAATCAGCAGCTTGCTTGCCATGAGTGTTGGGTCTGGTGGTTTTGTAGTACTCTAATGCATCTACAAATTATGTAGATATTTATAAACAAACTGTATTATAAACCGTATGTCATGATATAAAACAAACAGAAAAATTTGTTTAGATCAGACAATGATTTCGCACACTATGCATTGCATATTTTGAATTTTAAAAGGGAATGTCAAAGAGGACTTCAGTTGTTGTTTGTCAATGAGCACGTGCCAGTCTGTCTTTAATACACTGCTTTAAAAAATTTAAGAGAACATGCAATCATCCCAGTATAACACCAAGTCAAACTTCAGGGATATCAATTTGTCAAGTTAGGAAGCATAAGTGATTGTGAATAAATGTCACCTGTTTTGGTGCAAATGTGACTACAAAAAAGGAATGAATTTGCAGGACCGTAGAAGGGCATCATCCCAGCAGCAGGACCAGTATCCGCTCCTTTCTAAGAGGAGGAACAGGAGCACTACCAGAGCCCTACATAATGACCTCCAGCGGGCTACTGGTATGCATGTTTCTAAACAAACTTTCAGAAACAAACTCCATGAGGGGGGCATGAGGGCCCAATGTCCAGCTCCATTGGTATTTGCCAGAGAACACCAGAATAAGCAGGTCCGCCACTATAGGTTCACACTGATCAAGTGACGGACGTGAAAGAGTATGGAGACATTGTGGTGAACGTTATGCTGCCTGCAACGTCATCCAGCATGACCGGTTTGGCAGTGGGTCAGTGATGGTCTGGGGAGGTATATTCTTGGAGAGTCGCACAGACCTATAAGTGCTAGCAAATGATACCCTGACTGCTGTTGGGTACCGGGATGAAATCCAGACCCATTATCAGACCTTACACTGGTGCAGTGGGCCCTGGGCCAGCCCTCAATCAGTTAGGGATTTTGGTTTCCATTGGCCGCTCTTACACCATTTTATTCTCAAGAAATTACACAATGTACAGTAAAAATGTTGATCTTTAATATATTTTGGTAATCGAGACTCGATGTGTGATTTGAGTGTACTCTTAATTATTTGGAGCAGTGTATAATGTACGCGTTTCAGGCTGTTCTTTTTTCTTACAAAGCACTGCATTCTGTAGGAAATCGTAATATGATATATGGTACTTTGTTTTTTTGGGGGTTTTAGAATATGAAGAAACTGTTTAAGTGTTTAAAGGTTGGTCAGCTGGAAAGTAAACCTAGTTCCGTTGTTACAGCTCAAATTCTACACCTTTAACTCTCTGAACACATTGACAATTGTGACTCAGGCTGCCTGTGGTTATTTTGTAAATATGATGCTGTAATATCCTTAGTTAAAGGGGGTAAAAATGCAGAGTACCTAGCATTACACTGAATAGGCCTAGAAATTATTTAATTAATTAATTATTCTTTAACATTTTTATTATTCCTTAACTTGAAAATAGTCTATGGGTCAAAAGGAGACTGTGGGTTTGGTCAACTAAACAATGTTACACAAACTGTCAGGAAGGTTGGTAAAGCTCATCTGTCTGCATGTTGTACTTAACACGGTTTTGACCTGTGTGCAAAATGCACCTTCGAAAGCCAATAGATAAAACCTGTACTGGGCAACTGGGAGACACCAATATGTGTGTATTTAGTGTAAATTTAAAGAGTCTAGTTAGACAGGTATAAGAGACGGAAGGGCAAAGACGGTTTCCAGGGGGACATGTGTTCCAGTCAGTAGCTTAGACCGTGCTACACCAACCTGACACAGCATTGACATAATTGTAGAATATTTGTGAATAGGGGATTGGGATGCGTGGGTCGATTAATAGATGAGGGGCATTCGAGGTGGGTGGTTGGGAGAAGTTTGTGCCAGCTGGGTGTACCGGGCTGGGGTAGAGGGGTGGGATCTGTAGTGGTTTGGCTGTGTGAAGGGAAGCAGCTAAAATAAATAGGTTAGAACAGTGATGTGCATATTCTGATGTCCCTTGTATTATTCCTAATTAGTTTTCATGCTGATTAAAATAATATTAATAATGATTCAGAATACACATACTTCTAATTCTGAGAACTAAATATAAACCTGTGTGGGAACTAGAGGATATTATTAATATTTTAAATAAAGTAGCCAAGACTAGTTGATTTAAATAGAACTGCAATGAGGGTTTGATTAAAATATTCATTTTGTATAGACTTAAATTGTTAGCGTGTAAATAGTATTATTAATTCATTTAGTTGTGGCAAAATTTGAATTATTAGTACAGAGACAGCAAGTGGTGTTTGTCAAGGGTGAGCCAACTCAGATTGGACATTTGACTGAAGCATACATATAGTACATATTCAAATTGGTATATTGTAATAAAAAGATGTCTTTATTGAAAAGATTGTATATTTACATCAGAAACTAAAATCACAGTTGGTGTTGACTATAGTACACGATATTGCTCCCATCACCAACATAACGCAGGGACTGGTTCATCCTTCTGATACATACCTGCACAACAGCAAGCCTGCATCTTCACACCGGTACATACGTTCACACATATTACACCATACACATTCACACACACACAATGAACCTGATCACCCCTTATTAGATCCCCTTCAACCTTTTCAAATAAACACATAATTAGATCCATACATCCGTCCCTTTTCAACCTCCACAGCAGAGTCTGTTTCATCTATATATTTGTAGAAGGCCCCTTGATGCCACCCAACAGTTGTGTACACAGCTCATTTTCAATCACTTTCAAATGCGTCCTTCCTCACATCCTTGAGGCGATCACTGACTTGAAGGCGATTGGCCAAAAACAAACTTTTTTCATCTTGTCTTGTCTAAGCTGAACTGCGTTCTGCCCAGCTACGGCCAGTGACGTAAATGGACAAAAGCGGTAATGAGCTACCTTCTCCAATCGAACAGTAATCTGCACACTACTTGTTGTGTTGTCAAAAAGGCAGTCTGACACACTGATCAGAAACATACAACATTTCTACTCCTAGCTTCATTGGGAAGGCAGATAAAGAAGTTTTTCATCAACAGCAGTCACATTTGCACAGAATCCTACCCAACACGCTCAACCTACTGTACTTAACTTTGGTTTAGCCGACATAGTCGTTGGTCAGAACGCACCACCTGGCTTACAACTGGAAGGCAGCAAAGTTCCAAAACAAATGTAAAATAGTTTACCCTGGGGAAAGCCAAATAGATTTTCCCATTCCCCTCATTGCTTCCACCAATTAAATTTGACTACCTCAAGAACAATATGAAAGGAGCCACTCTGACGGACATTCTAGCTGGGCCATTGTGTGTACACGTGTC
The DNA here is from genome assembly GCA_016801145.1 of Umbra pygmaea. NCBI lineage: Eukaryota > Metazoa > Chordata > Actinopteri > Esociformes > Umbridae > Umbra > Umbra pygmaea. Next base: position 46,903 of record JACXGM010001549.1, read on the forward strand.
CACTTTCTTCCACTCCCCTTAGTCCATCTTGAGGCTGCGATAGATGTAGCGGATGAACGCCAGCGAAGCCCAGAAGGAGACGGTGCCCAGCATTAGCGAGAAAACCAGCGCCGTGAGCAGAGAGTAACCAAAGAACTCTGCACTCTGCACCAGCCCACTCATATTAGAGCGGTTGCGGTAGTAGAAAACGGAGTACACGAAGATGAACAAACCGGTGGAACCGGTGCTCAGCACGCTGCGCCACCACCAGCGGTAGTCCTCTCCTGATAGCAGGAAGTAGGTGAGCGCCACTGAAATGCAGGCACCCACCGACAGCAGGATGGCGAACACGCAGAGCAGGATACCATACAGGGTGTAGTGCTCGCGACCCCACACAGTGGCGAAGATGTAGTACAACTCCACTGAGATGGCACTGAGGTAAAGAGAAAGGTAGAGGGAAAGAGGTTAGGGCCAACAGCAAGATTAATACACAATGTCGACTAGAGCCTGACCGATATATCGGACAATATTAGCAGTTTACTAATATATCACAATCTGTTATTTATTAATTGATTTTAAACTGATATTATTTACATTTTATTCATTCTTCAACAAGAGGAAATAGTGCACAATACTACTACAGCCTAAGTGAAGAGAACAAACCTCTTTTCAGGAGAGGGTAAATAGAAGGTGTCAAAACAATGTGCACTATAAACTGTTACTTTAATTTAAAATGGCACCATTTTTGTTTGCTGATGTGAAATAGTTATGTTAGAGTGAAATGTTTTTGCTGGAATTACAGTAGTCATGGATCCTTCGAGAACAACTCTCTTCATGACCGCTAGGAAAGACATCTTATCAGTGTAAGGACTTCTTATTTATTACTTTTTCAAAACTTTATAATAATTATCTGGAAAGAATAATAATAACAGTAAAGAGAGCACATAGTCAAGTCCTGGACAGTTTTAAGACCAAATCCATGCAGAAAAAGTAATTTATTAATTCAAGCTTACATAAATGACAAATGTACGGGATGATTATGCTCATCAACTATACTTGACTATAGTAGCACCAGGTCCGGGAAAAGTTGGAGAACCCATAGTCAAGGTCAAACCACTGACTATCACGACGTAATCCTGCAATGTAGCGACATAGCCCACTGTGTCGCACGGACCCAACAATCTGGTTGTTCTTGACCTAATGCTTCTAAACTGGTGGTGAAACAGGCTGTGGTTAGCATTAGCCTTTCTGCTGCAACCGGTGTTGTAGGTGTTTTCCAGGGAGGGCAGAGGGGATCCGATGATGCTTTCAGCTGAGCACAAGACCCTACAATCTTTGAGTTCCCATACCAGGCAGTAATGCATCCTGTTAGCATGGACGTCAGTTTGGTTTGAAATGTGCTGGGGACAGTGCTGCAGTGCGCCGTACAGCCTGGGCAGAAGCTACAACGTTTAGACTAGCGGGATGATGTTGTATCAGACCAGACCTCGCAGCCTCGAAACACTACCGGCCTACCGATTGCCACCCCGCACCTGGTCTTTTTCTCAAAAAAAGTGGTGGGGACAAAATGTCTCATGACGAAATCTGGGGGGGAGCACCTGTGGAGCACCTGTTTTGAGGATCCTTGTGGATGAGGTGTTGATGCCCACATTCACCACATGGGGGCATCCAGACAAGAAGTTCCATTTGCAGATGGAGGGTTGTAGGGACTAAGGCATAGACAGTATATAAAATGGACCAAGCGACGCCATTGACTTCGACAGAGAGTGAAGTAAATTAGAAGCTCTTTTCCGGTGTAGCCGAGCGTACTGCGCAGCCTCAAGCTGAGCTTGACGACGTAGATGTAAGGTGAGCAACCTGTCTGAAAGTTGTAATAATATTGGTAGCTGTGCCAAGAAAAATCTGAATCACTCCGAATCTTACTTCATATGAATTAATTTGCCACATACCGAAGTATTTCCAATCTATCAAAAGGTTGCTGAAATATTTAGTTCTGTGCAACATAAAGTTGCGTGGTTATGACACAATTGTTAGTCTATTTTTACAAAAATGGCTGCTACAGGGCCATAACGTGAGATACAAGGTAATGGAGCCTTTTATACATTGTCGTGTTTTTTTAGAAATAAAACATGGACAAATCGAATCTTTAAATGCTTAAGAAAGTGACCCTAAAATGAATAGGAGTCTATGGAATGCTAACGCAAGGTGGTGCTTTTGTAGCCTCAGAATCTCCCCAAAGGAGCTTCAATTTCCGGGTGCTGCCTTACCCCCTTGGCCTAAGGCCATGAGCTTTTTGATGAGTAGGGAGGGCACAATATTGTTTAAAGCCATGCTGTAGTCAATGAACAGCATCCTCACATATGTACATTGCATTCAAAATGATTATTCAAATTGAAATTAAGTGTCATAAACTTTGAATATTTTTTTAAAAATCAAACTCATGGATGGTATTGTGTTTCCTGGCTCTTTGGATCACTGAAATCAAATCTCAGACACCTGTGATCATTAGTTTGCCAGGGGAGCCCAATTAAAGGAAAACTACATAAGAAGGATGTTCCACATTATTAAGCAGTCTACAGGTTTCAAGCAAAATGGGAAAGAAAAAGGATCTCTATGCTGCGAAAAAGCATTAAATAGTGCAATGCCTTGGACAAGGTATGAAAACATTAGATATTTCACGAAAACGTAAGCGTAATCATCGTTCTGTAAAGAGATTTGTAGCTGATTCAGAGCACAGAAGGTTCGTGCAGATAAAGGCATAATGAGGAAGGTTACTGCCAGACAAATTCATCAGATTAAGAGAGCAGCTGCTGAAATGTCATTACAAAGCAGCAAACAGGTTTAGAAGCTGCTTGATTCAGGGGCGGGACAAATAAAGAAAGATCAGGAAGTCAACCGGACACCTTTCCTGAATCTGTAGTTTAAAAAAACACTACGATGTTGTTGGATACTTATGGTGGCGAACTTTGGAATTACAAGACGCATTGAGAAGTTGAATTTAGTGTCTGTCATGTTGAAAAGATTTGTGGGTGTTTAGGGGTCTGAACTTCATTTGTGCTTCATTCTGTGGCCAACAACCAAATGCCTAAAAGTTCCCAACCTATTAAAATGTGTTACTAGATGCCGATAAAACAAGGCATCCTCATTAGACATCCTACCCCTCCATGTGGACGGTACTGAGCCACTATGTTCTGTGCTCTGTGGGACGGAAAATACCATTTAGTTGCAGCCAAAAATGTAAATCATGGATGCAAAGCTGCACAATTTACAGCACAGAACCACTTGCCCTTTAACAGAGATGTGGTGTCGGGTGGTGCTGCTGACTCATGGCTCTAAAATGGTACTCCATCTCCATTCCCACAAACACAAATCCTTCCATTAAATAGTCTGTTCAGTATAAAATAACACATTCACACCAACACACACCTGAAAGGCAGGAAGCCCCCAATGGCCATGTGTACAGCACTGTGCTTGTACCAGGGCTGCGTGGGGATCTGCCGGGCAATGTTGCGAGTGCGACAGGGCGCCTGGAAGTTCCCCGCCCGGTTCTTGCCCACAATGCCCCCAATGACAGTTAGGGGGAAGCCCACCAGGACCCAGGCTCCCAGCAGCAGCAGCACGGTGGAGGCAGGCAAGGCCTGGGTAGACCCGCTCCACCAGTGGACTGAGTTCACCACACTCCAGGTCAGGAACAGGGGAGCTGGTGAAGGGAAGACGTGTGGAGGGAAAGGGTTAAGGATGGTTGTAACGGAGAGAGAGAGCGAGAGGGAAGAACGAATGGAAGTGTTGAAAGCAGAGAAAATTAAAAGAAAGACAATTTTTGGTAATTTGATAACAAATTCTTAACAGTTTAAGTAAAAATCTTAACAGTAAATGACACAACACACATCCTGTATATACCTTGACTAAGAGAATTTGAGATATTACCAAAATTGAAAGTCAAACAAAGCAAAGTAAAATATCTTCACAATACAAAAGACATGCATGCAGTGATTATTGAGATCAAACATCTAATCTCTGAGTCACCTGAGAAGAGTGAGGAGGTGAGAATGATATTCCAGACCCAGCGCTGGCCGTGTATCTGTGTATAGAAGCCACAGGAGCAGTATCCAGACACGCAGCTCGTCAGTGCGTACAGCACGATAGCAGCGGAGTTGATGGCACCATGGCGATGCACGTTGAACATTCCTAGCAGCGCCATGACAATGATGCCTATAGCAACAAGACACAAGGGGCGAAGGGGAATGCTTGGAGAAGGAGCATGTGCTGGTAACAGCTACCAAAATATCTATATTCATTTAGAGATGTAGCAGAGGTTTTTATTCAGGTGTAATTAAGGTTTAAAGGTGCACTGTGTAGAATTGTACAGTGAAAACAGAACAACTTTCTCTTTGAGTGACCAGCTTCCAAAAGTTGTAGAACATTTTCTTCATGATATTAAAAAAAACAGAAAAAGCTATTTAGATCATGGGACAGTTATTTTATAAACTATACACCGCGTTCCAAATTATTATGCAAATTGGAATTAAGTGTCGTAAACATTCAAATGTTTTGTTTTGTTTTTCAATCAATCTCATGGATGGTACTGTGTCTCCGGGCTTTTTAGATCACTGAAATCAATCTCAGACACCTGAGATTCTTCTAGAAAAGTTTCAGTCAGGTTTTACAGCAAATTATAGTACAGAAACAGCCCTGACCAAAATAGTAAACAATTTAAGACTTAGCATGGATGCAATCAAAGTCTCAGTCCTAGTGCAGCATTCGACACCATTGGTGAGGATATTCTACTAGACTGTCTCGAAAACTGGGTTGGCCTCTCAGAAAATGTACTCAGATGGTTTCAAACTTACATTACAGGCAGAAAAATATTTTTTTGTCAGTTTTGGTGACCATGTATCCGAGGAACATGATATACTATGCAGTGTTGCACAAGGAAGCTGTCTGGCTCCACTACTTTTTTCACTATACATGCCTCCAATAGGTGAAGTCATCAGAGAACACAAAGTAAATTTCCACAGCTATGTTGATGACACACCGCTATAGATTTCCATAGAGCAAGATGACATAGATGCAAAAAGCTCACTGTCTAGGTGCCTAATTGCCATAAATAACTGGATGAGTGTTAATTTCCTAAAATTAAACGTGGATAAAACAGAAATCCTCTTAGTTCACCCCAAGTCAAAAGGGAGAAAATCAGCAAGAACCTTGGTAACCAAAACTCCCTGATCAAACCTGAAGTAAGGAGCCTAGGTGTTATCATACTCTGACCAAAGTTTTACCTCCCATCTTAACAAGGTGACCAAAACCTCTTACTTTCACCTCAGAAATATGGCTAAAGTTAGACCATTCATAACCCAGAAAGATGCAGAGAAACTTATTCACACATTTGTTACAACTAGATTGGATTACTGCAACACCCTTTTTACAGGCCTCCCAAAAATGTATTTAGAGAAAATTCTACTCATCCAGAACTCGGCAACGAGATTCTTAACAAGAACCAAGAGGCGAGAACATATTACTCCAGTTCTGAAATCATTACACTGGCTCCCAGTTTCCCACAGGGTTGATTTTAAGGTCCTCCTGCTTGTTTATAAAACTCTAAATGGCTCAGCACCAGCTTATTTCACAGACTCTCTAAAATCCTATGTTCCCCAAAAGGCACTCAGATCTTCCACAGCTAACCTGCTAATAGTACAAAATTCCACTCACAGAAAAATTGGAGTTGCTTCCTTTTTTAAGTATGCTCCAAAACTGTGGAACACAATACCAAAAAATATCAAAGATGCATCATCTGTTGATATATTCAAAAAGCTGTTAAACACATATCTTTTCCCTATAACATTTGACTACGGTAAGCCAGCACTCAAATGCTTTTTATGCCTTCCCTCTTTTAATATGTTCCTTTACATTTCATATTTCTATTACATTGCTTGCAAATGTGCTCTATGCTTTTTATGTTTTAAATTTTAAAAAATTACATTTTTAAAGCACTTCGAGCTGCATTCCTTGTATGAAAGGTGCTATATGTATAAAGGTTTATTATTATTATTTCTTCCATGGTACAAAAAGCAGAACCATGCCTTCTGTAGCAAAATTGCTTAATAATTTTAAACGCGGTGTACAGTGTGTATTTTACTGTTTGAACAGGAATTTAAATGACAACATGATGAGTCGCACTTCCACATTCTTGTCAACAGGCACGCACAGGTCCTTTTTAAATATAATTTAAGCATTTTGGAGTTTGCTTTATTTATTCACAAAGCACTGCATAGTGCATATGCAGGTCTTTCTCAAGAAATTAGCATATTGTGATAAAGTTCATTATGTTCCATAATGTAATGATAAAAATTAAACTTTCATATAGTTTAGATTCATTGCACACCAACTGAAATATTTCAGATCATTTATTGTTTTAATACTGATGATTTTGGCATACAGCTCATGAAAACCCAAAATTCCTCTCTCAAAGATTTAGCATATCATGAAAAGGGTCTCTAAACGAGCTATTAACCTAATCATCTGAATCAACTAATTAACTCTAAACACATGCAAAAGATTCCTGAGGCTTTTAAATACTCCCAGCCTGTTTCATTACTCAAAACCGCAATCATGGGTAAGACTGCCGACCTGACTGCTGTCCAGAAGGCCATCATTGACACGGAAATGGGCTACAGGTGCCGCATTCCAAAGGTCAAGCCACTTTTGAACCAGAAACAGCGGCAGAAGCGCCTGACCTGGGCTACAAAGAAGCAGCACAACAAAACAACAACAAATTTTGCATGTCATTCGGAAATCAAGGTGCCAAAGTCTGGAGGAAGACTGGGGAGAAGGAAATGCCAAAATGCCTGAAGTCTAGTGTCAAGTACCCACAGTCAGTGATGGTCTGGGGTGCCATGTCAGCTGCTGGTGTTGGTCCACTGTGTTTTATCAAGGGCAGGGTCAATGCAGCTAGCTATCAGGAGATTTTGGAGCATTTCATGCTTCCATCTGCTGAAAAGCTTCATGGAGATTAAGATTTCATTTTTCAGCACGACCTGGCACCTGCTCACAGTG
>JACXGM010001550.1:0-36667 GCA_016801145.1 Umbra pygmaea
TGTGAAGAGGAAGTTGAGAGACGCAAGACCCAACACTCTGGATGAGCTTAAGGCCGCTATCGAAGCATCCTGGGCCTCCATCACACCTCAGCAGTGCCACAGGCTGATTGCCTCCATGCCACGCCGCATTGAAGCAGTCATTTCTGCAAAAGGATTCCCAACCAAGTATTGAGTGCATAACTGAACATAATTATTTGAATGTTGACTTTTTATTTTCTTTTTGTATTACAAACACTTCTTTTATTGGTCAGTTGAACTATGCTAATTCTTTGAGATTTTATCATTACATTATGGAAAATAATTAAATTTATCACAATATGCTAATTTCTTGAGAAGGACCTGTATACATATTAAATTATATATATAATTGAATATATTTAATTATATATATATATATATATATATATATATATATATATATATATATATATATATATTATTTAAACAAGCACTTTGGCAGTCCTGTAGTCGAAGCGATGGCAGATCTGGAGGACCTTAATGCGCGCTCTCTACATTGAGACCTTTCAGCGGGAGATCAAGGACAGGTCTGGTATACCACAGCCAACAATAGTCGAAGTATGCCAGCAATTTTGGCGGCTATGAAGTCCCTTTCTGGTATATTCAAACTATGATTAAAAGACAATTTTATGAGTTTGCTGGGTTTCCAATTGGGGCGAATCGGGCAATTGATTGTACTGCGTCTGTAGCATCATCCATGAATGATTACGCATTTACCGATCGCAAAAACTTTAATTCAATCAACGTCCAGATCATATGTGATGCCAGTATGTTTGTTCTCAATATGGTAGCCCGGTGGCCGGGTGGGACGCATAACTCTTATTTTTCTTAATCTGCAGCGTTCGAACAAGGCTGGAATGACACTGCGCGGCTGGAGTCATCTCCTCAGTAAATTATGCCCTCGTACAATTATTATAGTTCTACATAGTTCTTTGGTGAAACGGTTGGATATGATTCCTCTTGGTGACAAAGGTTATGCCCTGACTGAGCACCTAACACTACTTGCAAATCCCCAAACAAACAGGAGCGCAGGTTCAACAGTGCGCACACACGCACACGAACCACAATGGAATGATGTATAGGTTTGCTCAATGGCAGGTGGCTCTGTCTTGGGTAAGCGGGGTGGGGTGGACTTTACACCCCAGAGCAGGCCTGCAACATAATTATGGGATGCGTGAATCGCCACGATATTGCGCTGGAGAACGGAGCCATTCAATGAAGATCAGTGGCCACCATTAGGGACTCTACGAAGGAGACAGGATCATAGTAAGTGCTATCTTGGGTAAGAAAGCACCTTAAAAATACAACATGGAATGTTCAGTGAAAATAATTAATTTATTTAATATGCACTTCAGGTTCTCGTTAATCGCTTCAATGGCTGTAGCAGTAACCTCAACACTGCATTTTACTTAAACAATCAATGCCTTATTTTAAGATTCCAACTAAAACCACGTGGTTGGCCTGCACCTGAGACCTGAGCGTCTCTTTTATCTCAGAGACATTCTTTTTCTTTGCCGGATTTCGCTTATCCATGTCGTAAATTCTAAGGGCGAGGCCTCTAATCCGTGCATAATTGTGGGTGTGATATTTAAATTACGATGGATTTCAACCGTCTGATTTATCAACACCCGTTCATTCGTACGCTGGAATTGGAGTGATATGAATGTTTTGTAAATCACACGTGAGTCTCATCATAAGATGATTTCTGCGCTCAGATCTACACTGGTTTCTACGCACGTTTGATAAATGAGGGCCATTGTCACCACCAACTAGTGTATACTATAGAGAACTTCAATAAGCATTTTCCTATGGCAGGCCATGCGTTCCATCTGGTGCGGCAGTGGCTCAGTGGGTCAAGTAGGTTGTCTAGCAACCGGAAGGTTGGTGGTTTGATCCCCGGGTCCTCCTGACCAAGTGTCAAGGTGTCCATGAGCATGGCTGACACTGCCGTCGGTGTATAAATGTGTGAATGAATGGGTGAGTGTGAAACAATGTAAAGTGCTTTGGTGGCCATTGTTGGTCAGAAAAATGCACTATATAAATACATTCCATTTACCATCTGGCGACACCCACCTGGACCAATGACCCAGCACCTTCCTCAGCATCTGGCCACACCCACCTGGACCAATGACCCAGCACCTTCCTCAGCATCTGGCCACACCCACCTGGACCAACGACCCAGCACCTTCCTCAGCCTCTGGCCCTAGCCCCCCACAATTCTCATTTGCTGAAATCCAGACTGAAGATGTTTTGAAAAAACTGCAAAACCTCAACCCCTTACAAATCAGATGGACTTGATAATCTGGAACCTTTCTTCTTAAAAATGTATGCTGCAATTATTGCCTCTCCCATCACTAGCCTTTTCAACATTTCCCTTGTCAAAAAACAGATAATACACAATTTTGTGTCCCACCACAGCCTCTGATATGCAATCTGGCTTCCGAGCTGGTCGTGGGTGCACCTCAGCAACACTTAAAGGTACAATATGTAATATCAATCAAAACAATAACAAAATACATACTTTGCATTACAAGCAAACATCACTATACATAGATTATATATATTTCTTAGTTGTGTACTTACATTATCCTAAATGTTTCCACTAACTTTTAAATCCAGAGAAATTTGTAGTTGTTCTAAGTTCCAGGGAGCCGCCAAACATAACGTGAATAAAGTTATGATTTTTTAAACAATATATTACTTTGTCAGTGAACATTTTTTCTGCCGGAGACGCTAGATTGGTAGGTTGTCATTGACGACGACAACAAAACCCATGATCCCACACAACCTCCCGACGTCATCCAAGTACATCTTTTGCAATTGTTTTGATTGAGAGCCCCCTGGCGGCCAAAAATTACTTATTGCACGTTTAAGGTTCTAAATGACATCATAACAGCCATTGACCAAAGACAATTCTGCGCAGCTGTCTTCGTTGACCTGGCCAAGGTTTTTGATTCTGTCAATCACAGCATTGTAATCAGCAGACTCAAGGCCCTTGGTTTCTCAAATGAGTGCCTCGCCTGGTTCACTAATTAGTTATTTGATAGGATTCAGTGTGTTAAGTCGGATGGCCTGCTCTCCGGTCCTCTGGCTGTCTCTATGAAGGTGCCTCAGGGTTCGATCCTCGGGCCGACCCTATTCTCTGTATACATCAACGACGTTGCTCTTGCTGCTGGCAATTCTCATATCCATCTTAACGCAGATGACACCATTCTATATATATCTGGCCCTACGTTGGAAACTGTTAGAAAATCTCCAGAAGAGCTTTAATGACATACAACTTTCCTTCTGTGGCCTCTAAATATTGTTAAATTCTGGTAAAACCAAATGTATGATCTTCAACCAGTCATACTCTGTTTCTGCCTGCCCAGCAAGCATCACCACCCTGGATGGGTTTGCTATGTCAAAGACTACAAGTACATAGGGGTCTGGCTAGACTCCTCGCTCTCCTTCCAGTCCCACATAATCCATCTCCAGACCAAGATCAAATCTAGGATTGGCTTCCTTTTCCGAAACAAGGCCTCTTTCACCCTTCCTGCCAAACAAGCCCTTGTAAAAATCACCATCCTCATAATGCTTGACTTTGGTGATGTTGTCTACAGAACTGCTTCAAACTCTCTGTTGAAGAAAGAGGATGTAGTATACCCTACCACAGTGCCATCCGTTTTGTTACTAATGCCTTATTAAGTAACACCCACCACTGCAACCTCTTACTTGGATAGCCCTCGTTACATACTTAGCACCTGAACCACTGGTACCACCTCATCTATAAGTCCTTACTAGGCAAAACACCACCTTACCTAGGTTCATTAATATCCATAGCATCACCTGTGCTCGAGCAGGTATATCTCCCTAGTCGCTACAAAAGCCTGCACCTCATTCGGCCGCCTTTCCTTCCAATTCAGTGCTGCCAATGATTGGAACTTTTTACAAAAATCCCTGAAATTCGAGTCCACCAAATTCGAGTCCCCATCACTACTTTTAAGGCATTACTTTCAAATCTACTGACTGACTGCTGCACATGTTTACTCTACCCCCTCTCCTGCCCATTTATGCCCTAGCGTACTCATCAAAACCTTAATGCATATTGCCATAATAAACCCCACAGCTGTCTTTGTATAATTTGCACATTACCATGTTCATCATGTTACCTATCCTAGTGTTATTTCTCTTGTACTGCCACTTTACATTCCAATAATCTACCTCTCTATTCTTAGACCATATTTGCACTGAATGTACAGTATTTTTATCTAACCAAGTAAAATTTATATGTGTAACTGTTTACCTGAATGTTTTTACTCTATGTGTAACTTAATGTTGACTTGCACCTTGTGCCTTATCTTGGCCAGGTCGTGATTGCAAATGAGAACTTGTTCTCAATTGATTAACCTGGTTAAATAAAGGTTAAATAAAATTAAAACAATAGGTGCTGACATGTTTCGGTGCCATTATCTGTCATTCTATTATTTGTGGATGTCTGTAAGACACAGTCTTCCGGTATGTGTGAGACTGTGTCCAAATCTGTTTGTTTATGTTTTGTTATGCATTGTCTTGTCTTTCATTGCTGTTTAACTACAAAACCAGCCAAATCGCAATTATAAATGATTTTGAACTATTCTAATACTTTAGTTAAGTGATTCCTGATGGGAGGTGCCACTTCATGAGAATGGAATGCATCTTAAAAAATGTTATTGGCTTTCTGGCATTGTCTTTAACTATTTGCAATTGATGAAACCAAATAGGTAATGCTTTTACCATATTGACCTGCCAAACAATGAAAAAGTGCCGTGATATGTTCTTTTTCCAGGGAAACACTACTAGACTGTCGAATATTTCTGTCGGCTGCTTGGCCTCTGTCAGAGAAGTTGAAGCTCATTTCCTCTCCACGACTAGAATGCATCTCTTCTTCTGGATGTTTCTCTGATCCAAGAGGGTGGTCTGGTACATCACCAATTGGACCTGGCCTTGGAATCTTTTTTTTAAATATTTTGCATGGAATAACTTTATTTGTTATTAGCTAATATAATGAGTGACCCCGCCTCTCCATCTGTCAGCCAGCAGGCCTGGCTTCACACTGTTGACGTTTGTCCTCTTCAGTCTCCTCTGGTTTACAGTAAAGACCTGCATGTGCAGGCTGAGGAGAGGAAATGATGAATAGCACTCATGAAAGATTTGGTGACAGCTCCGAGGAGATCCCTTTCACATGCGCACGCTGAGGTAGAGCTGGGGGCAGCATTTAGGAGTGGTGTGGAAGGGAGATGTTGGCACACGAGCATTTACTTTAGCTAGCCCGTCAGCACACATGTTAGGCTAGTACACAATCTATATACAATCTACATTTTACAAAATGAAAACACTCAACTTGGTTTGAGTGCACCGCTCATGAACAAACATACTGAAAGTGTTTTCAAATATCTCAACAAACTGATCCATTTAGGCTGTTGTGACCTGAGAAAATAGCAGCTAAAAGCTTTTTCTGTCTAAAGCCCTGCTTTATTAAGAAACAATATATATATAACATGCTATATAAACCATGGATCGACGTTGCTCTAAACCAAGTACTGTATGAACCTTGCTATATTATAAACCATGTATAAACTATTATGTACAAAGCCCTGCTATTTTAACCCTTGCTGTTCAAACCACACTATACCAACCATGCAGTTTAAAACATGCTATATGTAATCAATACGGCATGTTTTTTTTTCTACATGGACAATATACCACAGCTACTTTGTTCTTAGCCACGATGCTTCACAATCACTGTGTGTACACAGTGCTTAACTCTGGTATCCTGCAATATATTACAAAACCCCCAAGATGCCGAATTTGTCTTCACACAATTAGAGCAATAATATATATATGATTGCATACCTGTGGTAAACATTCTTAATCCTTGGCTATCAGTCAATCACCATTCAGGATTCAAACCAATTATTAGAACAATTTATAAAACATTGTGTATAAATCATGCATAAATCATGCAGTATAATTCATGTACAAACTTGCTGTATTACACATATATATCAAGCTGTATAAAGCATGTAATATAATCCTTATATAAACTACATAAACTACATCTATGTAAACCATGCTGTATAAATTTATACAGCAATGTATAAATCATACACCAAGCTTAATAAACTATGTATAAACCATAATCTATAAAGCATTGCTATATAAGATATAATATATAAACCATGCTACACGTATGTACACGCTTCAGTAAAAACCATGTTACTCTATATAATCACTTTGCAAACCATACTGAATAAACCTTGCTATATACTGTAAAGCCTTGCTATATACTGTAAAGCCTTGCTATTTGAAGCCGTACTGCTGACTCATCGTCCGTGCCATAATGATGCTCGACAAGGATGCTCTTGGCCAGAGGAGCTCAGTGCTGTCAGTGATATGATTTACACTGGCTCTTAATACACTCACCGATTCTCAGATATGTAATGGAGCAAATGAATACACTCTCATCTGTGAGAGCTCTAGAATTGAAAACCAATTTAATCAACCTTTGTCTCTGTTATTCATTTTTCCTCTCTTTACGTCCAGCCTCTCTTTCCATCCTCCTCATTTTCGTTCTGTTGCTCCTGGCGCCGTACGGAGGGCGAGGACAGGACACATGGCTGGGATGGAGCTAATCTGGGCCGTGCTGTCTGGAATGCATCGATTTCACAATGATTTGATAGTTTCGCAATATTATGCTAATGATCTGTAATTTTAGTAACGGCATGTATTGGCAGTGCTGCAGTATACTGGCACAGTCTTATGGTAAATTGTGGAATATTAAACCGATTTTAATTGTCATACATCATCATTAATAGCAAAATGCTGACATATTGTAAAGATTTCATTTTCATCTGTCCTAGCAAATTATGAATGGTTGCTTAAAATAACCAAGATACACAGTCTAAATCAACCAATCTGCAAAACATTATCCAGATGGTAACATATCTATACCCCTTTTTCTACCAGCCAATGGGTCAAAGCACCTTTGGTTCTGACCCTACTCAACTGCACTGGCCACAACTGACTGGAATGATAAAGAGCAATTTAACCATAGACTACAATATGTTCTTTTCCTGGCATTCTCTCTCTCCTCTCTTCCGTTCATCATCTTGTCCCCTTTGTTTCCTAAACCCACTCCCTTTTCCAAGAAAATCATAATCTGTTAACATTTTTTTAGTTTATCAAGTTGTAATGGTATGGATACAATAATCACATCACTCTTTCCGGCCATCTTAATCAGGGAAGGACACATTCACGGTTAGATGATGACATTGTCAAATTAGCATAATTGCTAGCTAAATGTTTTAGCGTTTCCAAACTTTAACCTGAGTGGTGTGTTATTAGCGTGTTAGCATGCCCAAGCCTTACCCGGATGGCATGTTTCTAGCACATTAGTGTAGCATCCTTGTGTTTCCTTCCCCCACCATAGTGCGTCTGGGCTGGTGTCCCATTGACCTCTGTGCTGCTGAGCCTCTTAGCAGCGCCCCCTCGTAGTCAGGCCCTGCCACACACTGTCGGGGCATGTGACAAATCTGGTTACCTGAAGGACGTACGTGCATCAGCGCTCACAAATCTAATACCCCCTCCTTTGTGTTCTTGTTCGCCCAGAGCAAGAGTCCTTTTCTCTTTGTCTTTTATTCAATGTTCTTTTCTTCACTCGGCTGACTTCCTGCTCACGGACTTGCTTGTTGTAGGAGGGCAATAAAATGCATTAGACCTTTGGAGGAGGCTTCCGGAATAATCTATTAAGACTGGCTGTCTTTTTATCTGTGTGTTTCTTCTTTTGACTGGAGTTGGCGCTTCTTCTTGTTTACCTCATGTGGCAAAGCCAAAGCCGGTTTCAAAGTCAAGGTGCAACTTTGTAAAGAAAAGCAACAGGAGGAAGTGAAAAAAACAATAGATTATGAGCTTAACGTAAAAAGATAGAGACAAAAGCAGAGAGCTAGGATCCCAGACAAAGATGTTTTAAGGAGGGATTTCCCAAATGGAAATTGAGAGCTGAGGGTTATCCTCTACCGCGTTTTTACACTGAGAGGATGAAAAGAGAGATGTGGTCTGAGGCGATGGTTTTCAACTGCACTAAATCCCTATGCCTCAGGCTTCCCAATATCCTAGAGTTAGTAGACGACGCTTTACCACCTTTCAGTGTTATTCATTGAATGGGATTCTAACGTTATGTGATTAACATTTTCTATTGCTGCTTATAGGGCCTAAGATTGAATTGGTTCGTCAGCCAATGTGGCAGAACGATTAAAAAATCTACCGGCCGGCAGAAATTTTTAACAGCCAAGCCCTAAAAAAGTGACTGAAATACTTGCTCTGTTTAGAGCCCTGCGAAGTAAATATTCAACTGTGCCAAGCCAAAGTAAACATGCATTTGGCTAACGGCAGATGTTCAGTTTATTCCCTGGCTGTTATTGATTCTACAATATGGACACAGACTCAACAAGTTCTGGTAGGACTGACATTTGCTATGGCAGGACTATGTTTTTGTTGTTAAATATGGACTAATATAGTGTTGTTTATGCTGTCACCTACTATTAGATCTGTTCCTATCAATACACCTTTAGCGCAACACAAGTTCCTCCTCTTCATTGCTGGCAAAAATGTGATTTTACAGAAGTTTGGTACTACGCGGAAGCTTCATAGAGGGGTGCACTGTTGTGAGTGTCTCACTAGTGTGGTAGTCAGACATTTTGAAAGTGATTACATTTTGGGGTGGGGGGGTAGATGATTGACAGAGTGCTGATCTCTGGTGTCACTATGTGGTTAGTGGTCTCAGAGGCTGGATGGAAACAGGTTGGGTCTGAAAAAGGAGAGTGTTTTATCTCAGCTCTCAGAGGATCCAAGCTGTCTGTGGAGTGCAGTCTGAGTGTGATCGTTTCAATGCTCCCCTGGGAGAGAGACGAGCTTTGAGGATATACTCTGTGTGCGTGTGTGTGTTTGTGTGTGTGTGTGTGTTGGGGGGGTGTTGTGTGACATAGAGAGAGTGAGAAGGGTTGAGATAAATGGATAAGGATGAAACAGAGATGCTCCCATGCCCCCTCACTTCCTCTCAGTCGGTTGGCTCAGCGGTTCCCATGCTCCGGACCTTTCCTCGCTTGGTCCTCGAGGAGCACTGCCCCGGCTGGGTGAAGGGGTTTGTCTGAGGCACAATGAGCTGCGTCACACTCGCGGCATTAACAAAAGAATTGAAAACGAGGAACGATACGAGGGGTTTGAGGAGATCTTCAACGACTGGTGGCGGGGGCGTGAAGAGGGATTTGGGGACAGGAAAAGGGGGTGATCGTGATAGGAGGGAGAGAAAGGGGCAAGGGAGGAGAGGATCGTACCCAGGGATGGAGATGACTGACAATGTCCTTGGAGCAAAACGAAACAACACACGCACACCCTCACACGCCTCTATATTGTAGCCCACCACACTGATGAGTGGTGCTTATGCAGGGTAGAATGGCTCAAACAAACCCTTGAGGAGGAAAGACGTGATGGGCAGGAATAAACCAGGCAACTCCTGCCTGCCCTGCATCTGGAGATCGGAGAAAGTTCTATGGTTGTAATCACGGCTATTCACTGTGGGAGATAGGCTTGCTGAAGCCTTCACAGCTGTAAACGGACAGTCAGATGAGTCCGGAAACATTAATAAGTTATCCTTAATAACCGGTCTTCATTAACCTAGCGCGTGCACGTACACAGTGTGCATGCATGCTCACACACACACTGTTTCCCTGGCATCAGACGTCGCCAGCCGTACATGGTGGCCATATGGCTGCCGGGCGGATAGAGTGTCTCTTATCCTGCTCCAGCAGCTCAGAGAGAAGCGAGGACTGCTGTATTGTAGCCCAATCTGAGGGAGGGGGGTGGGGGGGTGATGGACGGAGGGGGCCTGGGACTGCAGGGTGGGGGGAGGGATGGAGAGAAACAGATAAAGCACCCCGTCCTCCTGAGATCTGTCCATTCTCACTCTGATTCGAAAGTGAAGTAAACAAATGAACTAATTAAAAGAGTGACAGTTAAGGGTCGGCCTCTGCCCTGGGCTTTGGCTGCTGTGGATGTGTTTGTTTGTTTCTTGGTTTCCGTCTGTCAGGGGCTGGTATAGAAGCTTGTGTGTGTGTGTGTGTTCACAACTCAGCTGAGCTCTTGTCTAGTTTAGTGGAGACAGATGTCCCGGCCCACCTGCAATCCAGCCCCCCCACACTCCCACACACACACATACACACACATACACACACATGCTCAGGATCAATATCAGCTCAACAGTTTCAAGCATAAATGGTGTCCAGCAAGGGTGTCTGTATCTGGACTCCTGGGGATGTATGTGTGAGGCTGGGTAGAATTTCTATTAAGTTATTCATGTAGATTCTGGGTCTATGTGCACGAGGAGTATATTGCTTTTTGCAGTAAGAGTGTGATGTACAGAAACCTTACACACCAATAGGACATGCCGAGCAGAACCGCACAACTAACGGGCATCTATTTTAACACCTTCCTCTTATCCAAACCATTGTTTAGAGGACTACGCACCGTTTGTCAAAGTCATTGTGTCCTAAGTGAGCTCACTGCCGATTTTTTGGTGTTTCTTCTCTTCTTTGTTATTCTTTACATTTCCCTCTGGTGCATGCTCTCTGTTTTCTGTTGTTCTTATAATGCGGTGGAAGCACCTGCCAGCTATTGACCAGCCACTTAAGGGGGAGGGAAACAAACCTGTATGTGACTCATCATTCTGTTATTAACTCGGAATGTGTGTGTTTGTGTAGCTGTGCGTTAGGTTTACAAGTGAGTGTGTGTGTGTTTGGTGTACACATGTCGTTTGAATGGAATGGTCTATACTCTGTCCCCCTTGGCTCACTGGCCCTGATCTGTATGAGGCCTTGTTCACCATCAATCATCTGTGTCTGTGTCTGGATGTGTGAGAGAAATAGATTGCATGTGTGTGTGTGTTTACATGACTGCTGTATGTGTGTGTGTGTGCTCTACTGTCCATGTGTGTGTTTCTGTGAGTCTTGCATGTGTGTACAGTATGTACACGTGTGTGTGTGCTCTACTCTCCATGTGTTTTAAGTGTGCATGGTTGAGGTGAGGCTGGGTCCACCCTATCCCAGCTGTGGTTCCAATCGTTTCCAGATTGCCATTTGTCTTCAGGTAGCCCACGCTGACAGGTGAACTCTCCACAGTCTGAGGGTCCGCAATGCAACCATCCGTCATTCTAACTGCTCACTACCCACCACTCATCCATGACTACGCACACACACATACTCACACACGGACACTAGCGGAGGTCTCAATCTTCACTCTGTAAGCACTTTTTATTTTTCGTTCGCATATTATAGATATGTCAACTGCCGGGTCCATATGCTCCCTTAGCTATAAACAGTAGAGCTACATGATGTCAGAAAGAGGGACTTTTGGCAGAACACTGTACTGACTTGCTGGCTGTTTCTGCCATTTGATTGGATAGAGATTCAATCAGAGGTGAATTTAATACAGTGCTATATGCACATGGCGAAACCCAACTAAGTGAAACTGAATTGAACGGGACTAAATTTTGTGGTTAGCCATGCATGAGAGGACGAGAAAAGGGAGAGTTTAAGCACAGAATGAACAGGGTTTTAGTGGCGAAAGATTACATCAGCAATCAGCAGTTCACTGAGTTACCCACATCAGAGGCAGCACGGAAAAGAGCCAGACCACACACATACGGCCATTTAGAGAAATGAAATAGTACTAGAGGACATGCACTTGAACATGAGAGCTATTTTAATTAATGAACCTTTACCGCAGCTTGCTTTTACACAGGGCCAACAAAAAACACTCAGACAATACAGACACACACAACACCCAGACACACACACACAGAATGAGTGGTTTGTGTGTGTGTGTGTTTGAGCAGTAGTGCAGGGATATGATCGCTTGGCGTCTGTCAGAGGCAGATGCCTCAAGGCTGGTGCCAAATGATGGAGATGATAGCTAATTGCTCAATCAGACAATCTAATATGACCAATCTCATTTTCAGCTTCTCCTCTTCTGCTATCCTTCTTTTTCTCCGCCCCTCTGCTTCCTGGCTAAGCAGCTGCTGGACAAAACCAAAACCACAGCACAGAGGGAAGGGGACAAACCAAAAACCACAGCACAGGGGGATGAATTCAAACCAAAACCACAGCACAGGGGGAAGAGGACCAAACCAAAACCACAGAACAGGGGAAAGAGGACTAAACCAAAACCACAGCACAGAGGGAAGAGGACCAAACCAAAACCACAGAACAGGGGAAAGAGGACCTAACCAAAACCACAGCACAGAGGGAAGGGGACAAACCAAAACCACTGCACAGGGGGAAGGGGACAAACCAAAACCAAAGCACAGGAGGAAGGGGACAAACCAAAACCACAGCACAGGGGGAAGAGGACCAAACCAAATCCACAGCACAGGGGGAAGGGGACAATCCAAATCCACAGCACAGGGGGAAGAGGACCAAACCAAAACCACAGCACAGGGGGAAGGGGACAAACCAAAACCACAGCACAGGGGGAAGGGGACAAACCAAAACCACAGCACAGGGGGAAGGGGACAAACCAAAACCAAAGCACAGGGGGAAAGGGACAAACCAAAACCACTGAACAAAACTACAGCAGAGCGGATAGCTTTTGCTGTAGCTTAAAGTTTTAAGTTTAATAATCTCTTATTATTGATAAGAATGATATTGCAGCTTGATAACTCTGGTATAACACAGATTAATAACTGTTAGAATGTTCTATATTCACACATTTTTAGGTGGATGCAATTAATATACATGCAGTTAGTCTGTCCACACACTTAGATGCAAACACACCTGCCATGCTAAGTGTGTGAAGCCTACGACAGTTGGCAAGTCTCCGGGGGCTATCATTGAAGCGGATAGGGCCTATTAATTACCCCCACTGCTCCCCCAGTACTGTTTAGTGGTCCGTACTGCCCCCCTCCATTAATAAACTCTGGTTTGGTGTAGTGGCCTTCTGCCTCTGCACCATACAGAAGAGAGATTATGTATGACCCAACAGAGATCACAACTTCACCCCATCACCCTCAGACCCCCCCAGTGACCTAAAAGCAAGAGCAGCCATGCATATAGCTCTGCATCCCCCCCCCCCCACACACACAGATACGCACAGGGATGCAGCATACTTTACACTCTGCAAATTGATGTTCTATCTCTGTTTCTCACATGCGCACAAATCAAATGACTGAAATGGTTCGAACATATCTAACACAGGTGCATGGATAAAAGGATTATTGAAATGATTGCTTATTGGCCCATCTCTAAGACAAGAGTAGTTGATCGAATAAAGCTGGGAAATGTGTCGCAAGGCAGAAATACAGTACATACAGTTGTATGCAAATGTTTAGGCACCCTTGACATTTTCCATGATTTTAATTTATAAATAATTGGGTGTTTGGATCAGCAATTTCATTTTGATCTATCAAATAGTTGAAGGACACAGTAATATTTCGGTGATGAAATGAGGTTCATTGGATTAAGAGAAAATGTGCAATATACATCAAAAAAAAATTAGACAGGTGCATACATTTTGTCACCCCTGTACTTTTGTTGATTTGTGTACCTGTAACTATCTAGCACTGATTAATTGGAACACACAATAGGTTTGGTGACCTCATTAAGCCTTGAACTTCATAGACAGGTGCATCCAATCATGAGAAAAGGTATTTAAGGTGGCCAATTGCAAGTTGTTGATCTCTTTGACTCTCCTCTGAAGAGTGGCAACATGGGGGCCTCAAAACAACTCTCAAATTACCTAAAAAACGTAGATTGTTCAACATTATGATTTAGGGGAAGGCTACAAAAAGCTACCATATAGATTTAAACTGACAGTGTACATTTTGAGGAACATAGTGAGGAAATGGAAGACCACAGGCACTTGTGAAGGCCAAAATTGGCAGGCCAAGTAAAATATCAGAGAGGCAAAGGGGAAGGATGGTGAGAACGGTCATAAACAGCCCACATACAACCTCCAAAGACCTACAACATCATCTTGCTGCAGAAGGTGTCACTGTGCATCGTTAAACAATTCAGCACACTTTAAAGAAGGAGAAGCGGTATGGGAGAATGATGCGGAAGAAGCCTTTTCTCCATACCCGCCACGATCATAGTCACTTGAGGTATGCACATTTAGACAAGCCAGCTGCATTTTGGAAGATTGCTGTGGACTGATGAAACAAAGATGGAGTTATTTAGTCATACCAGGGGGTGTTATCCATGGTGGTAAATGAACACAGCGTTCCAAGACAAATACTTGCTACCCACAGTAACATTTGGTGGAGGTTCCATCATGCTGTGGGGCTGTGTGGCCAGTGCCGGTACTGGAAATCGTGTTAAAGATGAGGGTCATTTATACAGAGAATCAAGTACAATGTTCTGGAATGGCCATCCCAGTCCCCAGACCTGAATATCATTGAAAATCTGTGGGGTGATTTGAAGCTGGCTGTCCATGCTTGGCAACCATAAACCTAACTGAACTGGAGATGTTTTGCAAGGAGGACTGGATGTACCTTCATCCAGAAACCAGACATTCATTATAGGCTATTGGAACCCAAGTAAAAAAAAAGTATATTTAAATTATACTCCAGTATTATACTTCTAGTATACTTATGGTTAACCATAAGTATGTATTCAATGTATTTAAGTATATTTGAAGTATACTTTCAAAATGTACATACCAAAATAATATATTAGAAGTATATTTAGGATAAATAAAATACATTTCAAGTACATTTAAATATACTTTTTTTTTACTTGGGAAGCATCTACAGGCTGTTATTTCTGGAGGCTCAACAAAATATTGGTGTGATATTTCTGTTGGGGTGCCCAAAAACATGCACTTGTCTAATTTCCCAATCTGTACGCGAGGAGTCACTGGAGAGCGACGTGGCAAGGTACACTAGTCCACATTTCTACTCCCAGTACCAATATGCACCGCCTAGTGTTGAGCTCCAGACAATCTGAAATGCTGTGTCAAGAATTGAACCCTGGCCACCGTGACATAAATTTGTGACATAAACTCCCAAGCAGTGACTTAGCCCACTTGGAGCCCTTAGGTAGATTTTTTCAAATGCTTAAAACCTTGTATTTCAATAGATCTTTTACTCCTGTTAGTATTGGATTTGAACCTGGCATGTAGGACTGAAGAAAATAGCATTGCTCTTAGGATGGCTTATGTGCTTTTGATAATTGATTCCTTTTGTGGCCTTATAATTCATGTATTTATTTATTTACATTGCCTAATGTAGCTGTCACAG
Organism: Umbra pygmaea; assembly: GCA_016801145.1. Classification (NCBI taxonomy): domain Eukaryota; kingdom Metazoa; phylum Chordata; class Actinopteri; order Esociformes; family Umbridae; genus Umbra; species Umbra pygmaea. The sequence goes on from JACXGM010001550.1 coordinate 15,326, forward strand.
ACTGCAGGGATCTTGGTCCAAGTAATGAACTCTGCCTCTAAATTGGGTTGCGATCAACAGTAGTGATGTTACCAAGGGTAACATATTGATTTTGGGGGGGGGGGCACCATATATCTTACACAAATTGTTCTCATTATTGGGGGGGACCACATTGCCTGTCTGTAACATTGGGGGGACATGTCCCCTCCACCCCCCCCGATCAGCCTGTCAGGAAGCTGTCGATGGCACAGCCGTAAAGCTTTTGATGGTCTGAGGGTCCATGCCACATCCTTTCATCCATACTTTGTGGGTGTGTGGCACTGAGAACCTGCATCACTTCAGCACCGTTTATTTGGATCAGGACTCCACCGTGTTGAGGGTTATGCCAATGTGTTTTTACCAGTAGTTACCGCCTTCGACTGGCACACCAAGAAGTCCAGGAAAAAGTTACAGAGAGAAGTGTTTAGTTCCAGGGTCTGATATTTAGAGCTGAGCTTTATGGGCCACTATGGTGTTGAACACAGTCATTAGTACAAGGATCACAGGGATTCAGAAATAACTTTTTCAGTAAAATAGAGAATTTAAATGGCTATACTGTCTGTGTGGCTGGAAGCCATCTTCAGTAGGCCATTGCATGTGTAGCATAATACGGATGGAAAACACTTAAGAGAATCACAACAGTCACCGTGTGTGTGTGTGGGAATAGTGGTGTGGAGCTGAGTAGAGCTGTGATCAGGAGATGAGGGATTTATTACATGCCTCTGTGTCAGCAGAGAGGAGGTGAAGCATCTAATGTCATGTTCTCCTGTACAGCGCTACCATTCGTTGGGAATACACTGCCAATGTGTCTTCGTGTGTGATCCTGTGTGTCGCATGTGTTTCACCTGTGTGTTTTCATGTGTGTGTTTTTGTGTGTTGTATACATTTCACCTGTGTGTTTTCATGCCTGTACTTTGTCAGCTGTACATGTATGTGTTGTCGTGGTCAAAGGTTTTGAGAATATCACAAATATTGGTCTCCACAAAGTTTGCTGCTTCAGTGTTCTTAGATCTTTTTGTCAGTAGTTGCTATGGAATTGTCATGACTTGGTGTAGAGAGGTGAAGGAATGGAGAATGCAGGGAGACATGTTTTTAAATTTAATTTAAACAACTTAAATACACACAATGTAGCATGGGAGGAACTAACGTCAACTTGGAGTTAATAATAATAATAATAATATAATAATAATGCATTCAACTTATATAGCGCTTTTCTTCCAAGGAACTCAAAGCGCTTTTACACAGTGAAGGGGAAAGACCACCTCATCCACCACCAATTTGCACAACGAATATATACATAGCTACTATGCTCTGACAAGGCATAGACGTGGAAGCTAAATATAAAGAGCATACGCCTGACTCAACAAGACTCTGTTAGTAACCATCATACATAGACAATAATAATCCTCCTTTCCTAACCATAACAGGGGACAGGAGTAAACATTCTCAATGACGCGTGGCGCCTTCTTCTTCTTCTACTTCTTCTTCTTCTATGGGGGATAGCAACCAACTGAAGGTGCATATAGTGCCACCAACTGTACCGGAATGTGAGGCCGGTCACGGCCCGCCCAATTCATGTCCACCCAACCCACCCCACCACCCTAGGAAATGGAAATTCCTTCCTCCGACACCGGGCTTACATCCCACCCCTTCTCCACCAGCACACCTAACCCAAGGCCCCCCACTCTCCACACTGCTTCAGCATATGTGACTTTATCCACCAGCTTGACCCGCTGTGCCCCTGCTTCTCTCTTCTGAACCATACACCCCCCAAATGCAGCACTGTGCTCCCCACCACAATTACAACACCTTAACCTTGTCCGCAACCCCACACTTGCCATACTCATGTGGACCCACAAACCTACCACACCTACCCTGCCCTCTGCACACAGCAGCCACATGCCCCATATGCTGACATTTAAAACACGTCAGTGGCGGTGGCACATATTCCCTAACATTAAAACTAAGAAACCCTAAGTGGACCATACTCGGCAACGGCCCTCCAAACTCCAACAACACCGGCGGACTCACTTTCTCCAACCTCAGAACACAACTTACCGACAACACCTATTACAGCCCCTCCATGGACAGATCCTCCGGAAAACCTGTGATCACCCCTCTCACCTTCGCCGCACTCCCAGGCACCAGACACTTCACCTTACCCCATTCAACACCTCCAACTTCAGCAACTTATCCCTTTGAAACACACTACCCACCACAATAAGCACCTTACCACCACTCAAACACCTAGATCAGATGAAATTATTATAAAATCAATCATTGATCTTTGGCCTAGGGTGCTCTGGTACCAAGTACACTTATGAGCATCTCTATATTCAAACATGGTGTTCCTTATAGACAATCCATGACTAGCACAGAAGTCCAACAATAAACAACCACTTCGGTTTAGTTCAGGGAGGCCGTTCCTCCGAATCACGCCTCTTCATGTGTCTTCATCATTACCCACATGCATGTTGAAGTCCCCCAGCAGAACTATAGAATACCCAAATGGAGCCTCATGCAAGACTCCATTCAAGGTTTCCAAGAACGCTGAATACTCTGAAGTACTGTTTGGTGCTTATAGACTAACAACAGTCAGAGCCCCCCCCCATAACCTGCAGGCGCAGGGAGGTGACCCTCTCATCCACCGGGGTAAACTCCAATGTATCCGCGCTCAGCCGGAGACCTGTGAGTATCCCCACACACGCCCGGCGTCTCACACCTTGGGAATCTCGCTGACGAGCCCTCCATCTGGGTCTGGCTCAAGACGGGGCCTCGGGCTTCCTCCAGGCAAGCACTATTCCTCTACCTCGATTGTTCATGGGGTTTTTGAATCATTCTTTGTCTGCCCCTCACCGGAGACCACTTTGCCATGGGACACCCTACCAGGAGCACCAAGCTCCAGACAACACAGCCCTCAGGTTCATTAGGACACACTAACCTCTCCACCATGATAAGGTGATGGTTCCCGGAGAGGATTAAAGCTGACAATATTCAGATAATATTAATTTTATACAGAGATTGATGTGACAACAGATAACTTAATACTTGTTTCCTATTGGCCCAAATAGATAGCATTAGTTTAAATATTGCCAATGGCTGCAATATAAATAGTGACGTTAAATGGCGCCAGTGTGTCTAGGCATTCTATATGTTAATCTCCCCACGAGGCCCGAATGGCTTCGGTATCATTTCTTACTGAGACAAAAAACCTTAGACGAATATCTGGCTGTTCATCTCCATTTGGTCACGCTGATCTTGGATTACATTTATTGCATTTCAAAAGACATCCTGCATTCTCAATTAAATTAACATTGTCGGACACATTTCTACTAAGGAACAACTCTACATTTTACAATGAAACAATACTTCATAGTTTTATAAGTAATTTTCACAATCCCAGAATAACTTGGTCTTCGCTGCATAATTTTCACTTGGTCCATAGCTCTTAGGGGATACCAAATAATGTAGAATATTATTTATAGAAACATAATAAACAGTTCTAGACTTTTAGGGCCAGATGTACTAACGCTTTTGTGCCCACTTCAGGCGTATTTGTTTCGCAACGTGCGCATAAAAGCATGGTGAGGTATGTACAAACAGGCTGCACTGAGGTTAAAGCGCAGACTGCCTGTCGCGAGAACAGAAAATGGAAAATTGCGCTTCTCTGTGTCATGCATATACATTCATGGGAGGGTCATGGGGAAAGTGGGAATGTCCCATAAAGAGAAGCGTAAAGTGCGCCCAATTATGTATTCCGCAGTATGTACAAAAACCGCTCGTGAAAGCGCGCCTCTAGAAAATTGTCTGCCTCTTAAAAGCAGGTGTAAATCAGGATGCGGGTTTCTTCGCATATATGCTTCCTAGTGAAATGGCAGCAGTAATCCAAGCAAGACAAAGACATAGGCCATGGAGACGAACTGAAAAGATTTTTGTTGAGTGAACATGAAATCATTAAGGTTTACAGATTAAGTAGCCATGCAATATTAGCTACAGTTACTGAAAGAAATCAAAGATGATATTGAATCTCAGACTCAGCATATAAATTCTCTGTTACCTCATAAACAAGCAGATCATTATTGCTGAATTTTTGTTGGTGGCTGATCCATAATGGAAAGAGAGGTGGCCAAATCAATTGTGCGTTGAAATACATGCAATTTATGTTATAAGGGGTGGGGACAGGCGCTGATTACCTGATGAACTGCAGGTTTGGTACATAACACGCACACTGCGTTTTCACATCAAGCGCTTTCTGCGTCTTGGCCATGGCACTATTAACGCTGCGTTCGCAAATGTATGTACATCTGGCCCTTAATATATTTAGTAAGTGGTGATCCTGACTAAATGCTGATGATTGAACAGATATTCTGTATGAATTTTACAAGAACCTCAATGCAATGAGTTGGTGTAACAAATGCAACTCAGACAGAGCAGGGTTGAATTCACAATAATATTTAATAGTAATTGTCATAAGCATAGGTCAGGTCAGTAGGTTTAATTACACAGGATATCCAGGCAGACAAGAACAGGATCCAGGGATGATCAGAATACAGGCAAGGTTTGGTACACAGGAAGATCAAAAACAATACAGTACCAGGCACAAGGATATCCAGACAGCAGGCTGGGTTTGGTACACTGAGAGTCTCTGGCACAGGCACAAAAGGGCAGATCCAAAAGAGTAGTTACAGGGCAAAAACAGGTCAAGATTGTAATACTCCAACATAGTCAGAACAGGGAACAAGTGCTCAGTAGGTTCACAGGAAAACAAACATAGGGAAACCTAAGAAAGACATAGGGCCCTATTTTAACAATCTAAGCGCATAGCTTGAAGTGCATGGCACAAGTGCGCTTTGGGCGTGTCCAAATCCACTTTTGCTAGTTTGACAGCGGATAGAAGGTTCCATGCGCCGGGCACTTGGTCTAAATGGGTTGTACTAAGTGTCTTCTTTAATTCATGGGTGTGTTCTGGACGTAACATGCAATAAACCAATCAGAGATTAATCTCCCATTCCCTTTAACAGCCAGGGTCGTACCTTTCACGCATTGCTAATACAATGGCGGATTTGTACCGTAATATTTTAATTTGTAATCTTTTGCATGTTCGTGTGCTGTTGTGCTTCCCTGTGTGTGTGTAACAAGCATAGTATACACACACTGTGCATATACCTAGGTGCATTTGACTAATTTGCTTTTAAAATAACAATGACATACTGCACCATTGACTTTAGACCAGGTTTTTTTTGGTCAATGGCGTGATCACAAGATAGCAATACACCCAGGATTATCCTGAACACACCTCCCTGTTTGACCAGCACACCCATGGGCGCAAATATGGGCGAAGGTTCACTTGCTATTTAAATGATGCGGTGCAGGATGGGAAATTGACAACTGTGTTGGTCTTAAACTAGCAAAGACACTTGCGTTCGGGCATTGCGCTACATTGCGCCGGGTGCAAGATAGGGCCCCTACTGTAACTTAGAAATGCAAACACAACAGGACACAGGATACAAGGACATCATTATAGAACTCCCCAAGGAGCGACTCCTGGCTTGACAAACAGCGAGGGGCCAGCATCGGTGCAGATCAAGCAGCCCGGACCACAAAAGCAAAGGAGACCAGGCAGCAGGAGGCCCGGTATGAGGCCTGGCAGGAGGAAGGCCGGCAGGAGCAGGCCATGCAGGAGGAGACACAGGAGGCGGCCAGGTGGCAGGAGAGCCCAGTGGAGGCCAGGCGGCAGGAGAGCCCGGTGGAGCCCAGGCAGCAGAGGGGACAGGACTGGAAACAGGGGCCCGGACAGGGGTGGCAACAGGGCTGGGGTGGCAAAAGGGACTGGGGCTAGCACAGGGATTGAAGCGGCAGCAATAGGGTCTGGGTCTGGAACAGGGATGGCAGAATGGGCTGGGACTGCAGCGGGGAATAGGACTGCCACAGGGACAGAAGTTGCAACAAGGACTAAGGTGGCAGCAGCGACTGGGACCACTGCAGTGACACTGATGGCTACAGGGACAGGGTCGGAGCAAGGACAACGTGCCCGCCAAGCAAAGAAATCTCGCTTGAGTTCCATTTTCTCTATGGGTGTACAGTGTGTGAGGTCCACTTAGGCTAGATAATCAGTGAAGACCTCCCGGGCTTCTCGTAAGGTCTCCACTATGTTTTGTAGGACTGCGGGTGATATAGCAGACTTCAGTGAGGAGACTTCTTGAATGGCTGCTCAGAGGCAGCCGTCTTATGGAGGTGCTCGGGGGCAGCCGTCTTGGGGAGCTGCTCGGGGGCAGCCATCTTGGGGGGCTGCTCGGGAGCAGCCATCTTGGGGGGCTACTCGGGGGCAGTCATCTTGAGCTGAGGGATGTGGCCATCTTGAGCTGAGGGGCGGTGGCCATCTTGAGATGAGGGGCAGCAGCCATCTTGAGCTGAGGGACGGAGGCCATCTTAAGCTGAGGGGCGGCTGCCATCTACAGCTGCAGAAAAAGTCTGTCTGAGAAACTTTGATCCTCAAATGGCCTGAGGAGAATGCCAGCCAGTCCTTCTATTACGTTGCACCTGCACGTTTCATTTTGCAGGTTTATGCGAGAACATTCCACACATTCCATAGCATTCAAAATTATATTCTAACCTTCACGGTTAAGGTTAGCCATGCGGTTACTGAGGATAAGGTTAGGATTAGTGTTAACATTACTAAAGAAATATATAATGTGCAACACGTTTGCATCACACTGGAATGGAGAACAAAACACACACAAAGCTTCCATCTGGATTTGAACTCGCAAACTCCCGGATGAAATTCAGGAAAATATGGCATTATTAAAGTAGCCTACGTTTACGGTAGCTAGTTAATGGTAGAGTACAGAGAAAGTGTAATATTTTTACATCCGATTCAGAGCATCAGAGGAAAAACATTTCAGTCGACACATTATGTGGAACCGAAATGATGAACCAAAATTTGCGTTCTAATCTGGTCCAATTCCTACCGGTTGCGTAGGTACCCAACCCAATTCACGGTATCCAACCCAATTCACATTTGTGTGAAATATAAATAATAATCAAATTTACGATTTCAATATATTGCTCGCAGTTTGTGTGATCAAAATTATAAACCCCACTATGATTTACTTAAGTTTAATTAAAGGAACCTCATTTTTTCAGAGTAATCTTTTGCCAAAATGAGAATAGAATGAATAGTTTGTGGAGCTTTCATCAAACTGAACTGCCTTGTGCTTCTAATATTATTGCTTATATTTTAACTACAACAAAACATCCCTCCTTTATAAAACCTTGGGAAATGATAGATGGACAATAATTCAGAGTTCCTGAGAGGTGACCAAATATGTTGGTCTTTGACATCTTAGGCAGGTAGACCATGAAGGTCTTATAATGTGGACTGGTAGATAGTGTTTCTGTTAGTGTGCTGCTTCGCTTCAAACAATATTTATTTAGCCTCACTCTGATGTGATCTATGTGAATATGGAGTTTTATTCCTATCTTTATTCAAGAGCGCATTATTTCAATTTGAGAGCATTTCTCACAGATATTACATTCAGATTTTGTAATAATTTCCCTCAACCTTGCTCTCACACTGAAATAGTCACTGCTCACATTTGGATTTGCTCTGCTTGTGCTCAAACTTTCTGCTTGGACTCAGATATGTTGTTGCTTGGATAGATTTCCTGCTTTCAACTTTAGGCTTTCTCCTCGCACTCAGGCTGAGATTTTTTCTGCACTCTCGGATTGTTTGTGTTACAATGCTATCAAAAATCCCCAACCAATAGAATGCCAGCTGTAGTGTTGACCAATGAAATGATCCCTGCCCCATTGAGGGTGCATTCGCTTTACTTTAGATCATCCATTGCAGGTGGTTACTGTATCTCCACGTCTCCTCCACTCTCACCTTCCAGACATTTTTTTTATATGTACTTTTGAAATAAAATGGCCAGTTGTTGCTTGGATAGATTTCCTGCTCTCAACTTAAGTCTTTCTCCTTGCACTCAGGCTGCTTCTTCGCACTTGCAAATCGATATGCAAAGCTCTGAAGTCATCAGGTAGTGCCTTTATTTTGGAAATAATAATTAGATCCACTACACTTGCATCGAACTTGCATTAAAAATTGAAATATTATATTTTACCTTAATTTTAACACTAACCTGGGAGCAATTAGTTAGACGTGCAACAGACTCCGTCTTTGTCACAAAAAATCCTGCCTTGGCAAAATATGTGTTTTCCTTTTAAACCACTAAGCTTTTTGGAGTGTTTAGCCTACTGCCTGTTTCTAGTCAGTTCAATTATTTTAATCAAGCTGACATGCAGTAATGTTAAATAATCGTGTAATTTCCTATAGTTTTGTTGGCATGTCGTTTTAATTAGCCTACTGTAAAAGAATCACGTTTTGTTACATACTCCAGTATTTATTTTGCCAGGATGCCATACCAGTTTACTGTCAATCCTGAATCTAACTACTACCAGATCAGAGTCCTTTTACAACAGAAACTATTTGCATTCCAAACTGCTCACTGTTCCTATGATTATACCTTTATATTTTGTGCAGGCCTCTTTCAGAGGAGAGTCACAATTGAACAACCTGTTAGATATTTGATGCTTGTGCTGACAGTTGTGATTGTGATTCAACATAAAATGCTTCCACAGGAAAAGGAAAACAAAATTTCTGAATTTCCTCAAGATGCTTTTATCCTATCTGGTGATTAGCTGATTAATTTATCATCTGTTATACTGTAGATTTTTCCATAACAAACCAGATCTCAACCCCACCTGACTTGTGTTTGAACTGTGGGCCCCCGACCAATGAAATTCCTGTGTGAGTCTTGGTCGTCGTGTGTATGTGTGTGTGCTTGTATAATTAGTTACATTATTTTCCCACTGGTATGTCAACAAGACTTTTTGTGTGCCTACTGTATGGTTCAGATATCTTCAAGACCATTGGATGTGTTTGTGCAGGGAAGTAAGGGGGGCTGGTATGCCTGTGTCAGAAGGACAGGAAATACCACACGTCACTGGCAATAAGCACTGCTCATGCTGGAAGTAGTATCTGTGTGTGTCCCTGTGTGTGTGTGTGTGTCCCTGTGTGTGTGTGTGTGTGTGTGTGTGTGTGTGTGTGTGTGTGTGTGTGTGTGTGTGTGTGTGTGTGTGTGCGTGTGTGTATGTGTGTGTGTGTGCGTGTGCGTGTGTGGCATGTCTCTATTTGACAGTGTGTGATCGACAGCTGGCTGATCTCTGCATTTTCCCACCACTTCCTCTTAAAGTCATGAAATGATTGATTAGAACAAACTCTTTCTGGTGAATTGGGGTTTGTGTGCATGTCATCCCAGTAGGGATTTTTCCCAAAGGATAGTGACTATCTGCTGGATTTAGTTAATAGGACAACACAACCACACTGTTACATGATGACATTCTTCATTCTTCCCAGTTCGCCATCTTGCCGAGCTTTCACTCAACCTCATAACTTTCATCATTTACAGTCTCTGCCGCTGTCTCTGAGACCAGTGCCCCCCTGTTCTCCTTTCCTCTCTCACTCTCTCTCTCATAGGTCTCTCACTGACAGCCTCTCTCTCTCACTTTGTGGTTGAACTTTGATCTTTCTCCATCTTGCTGCTGAAAGAAGCCAGGTCATCCTGTCATCTCCAGCATCTCCATCTGCAGCCGCAGACACACTGGTGGACACAGTGCTGCCTGTTCTTCAGCCTGTTCGTCCTCCAAACACACCGCCCTCCTCACAGCCCAGTCAGGTCTGGTCAACTACAGGTCACATGCTCAACCAGAGTAGATAAGGAACATGGGCTAGACTTAGGTTTGTAGGTTTAGGGTTGACCTAAAGCTAGTGTTAGGGCCAGGGTTATATGATTAGATTTAACTTGAAGCTAAGGTTGAGACTAGTGTTATAGGGTTAGGTTTTACTTGAAGCTATGGTTAAGGCTAGTGTTATATGGATAGGTTTTACTTGAAGCTATGGTTGAGACTAGTGTTATAGGGTTAGGTTTTACTTGAAGCTAAGGTTAAGGCTAGTGTTATAGGGTTAGGTTTAACTTGAAGCTAAGGTTAAGACTAGTGTTATAGGGTTAGGTTTTACTTGAAGCTAAGATTAAGGCTAGTGTTATAGGGTTAGGTTTTACTTGAAGCTAAGGTTAAAGCTAGTGTTAAAGGGTTAGGTTTTACTTGACGCTAAGGTTAAGGCTAGTGTTAAAGGGTTAGGTTTTACTTAAGCTGAGGTTAAGGCTAGTTTTATAGGGTTAAGTTTTACTTGAAGCTGAGGTTAAGGCTAGTGTTATAGGGTTAGGTTTTACTTGAAGCTGAGGTTAAGGCTAGTGTTATAGGGTTAGGAAATACACAAGTCTAATGTTGGGATTTTGATCTGATTGCACCTCAGATGATGGAGGAGGAAGGGTGTGTAGCTGGAGTGTGCAGTGGTGACAGGACCAGGAAGTCTACCACCAGCTAAATGAAGTCCCCTTGATTGCACAGAGGAAGGATAATCAAGCCAGTGCAATAGAATACAAAACCCACCACCATCATCAGCAGTGTATCCTGAAAAAGCACCTAATAATCCATTTATGGAAGAGATATGGGGAGAAGAAAGGGCTGTTGAGTTTCCGAGTGCTGAGAGGGTAGGAAGTGGGAGAGTGGCAGGGACTCTCACCGAGGAAGCAGCCGCCCCTGTTCACCGCCAAGTACCTCGCTGCACTCTGACATGAAGCCACCTTTCAAAATCAAGACTCTTGTCTTTTTTTTCTTCCTTCACCCACATTCACTAGTCCCGTACTAAACCACTTACACAATAATGAGCACACATACATGTTTCAATTCTCCTCAATTCTCCTCAAATCCCCAACACACAACATACTTCAGATTTATAGAGTATATCAACTCGAGCAGTTCTTCGTTGCAACTCAATCGTTTCTGAGGGCGAACAATCACCATGTTTATCATCGGCAACAAAACCACTGAAACCAGTTATTGAATGATTACCCTTTAATGTTTCTTTATCTTGGCCAACGTTGTTCATGGGTGGTCTAAGTGTCTAAGCTGGCCCCTTTGGTCATCATTCTTTATCCTTCTACAACCAGCCCTAAATCACATGAAATACGTTCTGAGGGAACTATTTTGTAAAACCAAAATATGTTAATCATGAACATATGAGAGGGTCAATTATGTGTGTAGAGAACTAAATTGAACACTCGAAAAACGTCAAATATGAACATATGAAGATCATGACGTAGCATGCAAAAAGCGTAGTTTTTGCTAGGGTGGAGGTCGGGGATGGTGGATGGGCATATAAATCCGCGACTTGCATGCCAGTGTTCGCAAGTTCAAATCCAGACCGGCACGTTGTGTGTGTTTTGTTCTACATTGCTTGCGTCATGCAGACACGCGGTTATCGGTTTTTGTAATGTTAACCCTAACCTTAATTCTAACCTTAACCTCAGTAACGTCATATCTAACCTTAACCGTTAGTAACCTCATGCCTAACCTTAACCATTAGTATCCCCCTACCTAACCTTAACTGTAAATGTTGCAATATAATTTCGAACGCTGTGGAATGTGTGGAATGTTCTCGCATAAATCCGCTAAACAAAATGTACCGGAGCAACGTAATTGAAGTACAAATATAGCATAATAACGAAACGTGCAGTTCAAACGTAAAAAAAACTAAATATGTTGGCATATAACGTAATTCAGGTTTTTAAAATAGTTCCCTGAGATCGTAATTTGGGAGAAATTCTGAGATGTACTGTTGTCTACAACAGGTTAGATTCAGACCAACTTGTTTTTTTTAGCACAGTGTCTGTAGCTTCCCCACATTCACTCATCTGTGAATAACACATGCTCTAAGCATATACAGTATGTTATATATATTCAATGTATATTGAATTACATAACCTCATCCAGGATGCTTTGGCTGTATCTGTCGCACCCTTTTAAACAGATTCCTGTGTTGCACGTACGCACACACATACACAAACACACACAGATGAGACAGGCTGTTCTAAATGGAGCTGGTCCCCATATCAGTGGAAGCCTGACGTGTAATCCAGTAAAGACCTTTTTATGCCCTTTAAATTGAGTGTTTTATGTTGTAGGCTGTCTGTCAGGGTTTGTGCTGCCAGAGTTATGGTCCCACTGGCCACCACAGCATGACACAGGGAGGGGGGTCCCCTAGATGCTATTAATATGAGCCTTATTATCGACGCTGCTCACTATGATGGATGTGTGTTAGAGGGTGCCTGGGGTTGTGCTGAGATGAGAGCTAACAATAGTGCAGGAAGGCTGTATACAACTATCTGTGTCAGATGCTTTTCTACAGTTTTTTCTTTACTTCTACTTTCTACTAAACCAAATCTGAAATAATTTCATAGAACAACCTAGAATTATATGTGAGGAAAAATATACCTGGTGTGCACATCCACTGCACTCTTCTCATCTCAGATTTCTCTCTCCTGAGGTGAAAGGAGGTATGCAGTGTTGCCTGTCCGTGAGCCACCTCTCTCTCTTCTCAGCCTCTCCACAACACAGCGCCTGTCTGTCCTGTATCCAATCAGGGGCCTCGCTGTCTGGACATGAAGTCATTATGAAACCCCATTCCCTGCTCAGGACGGCCAAAGAGCCAGTGTGTAATCATCGAGAGGGACCTCACCCCCAATCACACTCACACACACACAGACACACACACACACACACATAGACACATACACACACACATAGTAAGAGAGGGGCCTGGAAAAACAGCTTCTGATTGGCCATCAAGAAATAGTTCCGTAGTACAGCAAGTATTAGACAGGCAGTTTCTTTTTCACATTTCTTTGTATTCCCCATTTGGTTTTATGGGCATGTAAAATAATTCGTTATTTTGGGCTTTTTTGCTACACCTTTGACATATGTTTAATAGACTCTAAACATTAACGTGAACTTTGTAAATTCTAGAAATAATTCAATTTGTATATCTGTGTCACAAGGCATCATGTAGCACAGAGTAAAGGAGACAAATGCGAAGGAGAATTTAAATGAAGTTTAATTCCAAAAATACTAGTAAAAAACAAATGGCTACAAGGATCCAAAAGAAACACAAATACACATTCTACATTTATCACATCAACATAAAGTATTAACAATGACCGACAGTATACCACGAACCCCGGAGACATTACTGAGTAAGCTGAAACAGCTGAGTGCAGTTGCCTGATGGATGAGGGTGATCTATTGGGTAACTGACTGTCATGTCAACAGTCTGAGAAAAGAAACCAGACACATAACATACAAAATGGAGTCGTTGCCAGAAAGCACCAACTCCAGCTCAGCAGAAGGGGACAACCGTTACAATCTGATCAATAACTGAGAAGTTACAACACATTATACTCACAATGGAAAACCAGTTCCATTAACCTAGCACACTAATTTGATTCTACTCAGCCAGAAACTATTGTGATACCTTCACTGCATAGTCAGCACTACAGTATGTGAGCATGTGCATTACACTGCATGTATGCTATAGTTCTTTGTGTGCAGTGGTGGTCTTAGTGATTTGGGGGCCCAAGACGGAGAATGGTTGGGGCCCGTATATTATTGATTTTTTGTTTAAAACTACACTAGACTCTTCCTAATCCGGCCATTCCTTGCACAGTCACAGAGGCATGCCAGTGAGAGCGCCGGATTACTGAGAGTGCATGTAAATCAAATGTTTCCTGCGCTTGCCTCACTGTAAAGCTGAAGACCCCGGAACACATACTATAGGCGCACGAGAGGGAGAAGGATCTGGCAAGTTCAGATGTAATGGAACTAAAACGAAAAACCAAATGCAAATGGCACAGTACACCTATTTACATGCTAGCAAACTTCCTGTTAGTCTAGGAGAGACATTCACTTTAAGTCTGGAAGTTTTAGTCTGGCCATAAATGTATTTTGGGGCTGACTTGCACAGCTAGTATGCTGTCAATGAAACATGCACAACAAAAAACAATGTTTTGTTTGAACTGAGAGCTTGGTTCATTAAATTTGCACAGGGTAGTAACTCATTACTACCGGTAGTTATGATAATTACAACAGTTCCTTGTTTGATTTAGAAGTTAATCACTACGGTTTATTTCAAGATAAGCTAGACTACTCACACTGCTGACACAGGGTAAATCAACAGATCTGGAAAAGTGTTGCAGAGTTTCCAGATGTATCAAAAATGTCATGGTTAAAAGCCAGTGAAAATTACTTAAAACTAGCCACATTTCTTTACGCAAATCAGAGTTTATATATTTTACTATACAGGTCTCTATAATCAAATGCATATTTAATTGTTTTTTTTTTACCGTATTCTCTTCAATTCTTAACTTTTATTTGTCCATTACAGCTTTTTTTCTTTTCTTGTCAAATGCAGATAGTACTCCCTTGGGACATACACAGACATGGCAACACTGGTTTTAGCACATAAGGAAAAATCCACACTTTTACCATACATGACAGCTTATATCAGTAGGCAAATACATTTTTGAGGATGAATAGGTAACTTGATTGAACTCATATCACTTTTATTACAATGTGAACAGTGTAGATGGGAAACAGTGATATACATTTTTGTTTGCTTTAATTAAGATGCTGGTTGTTGTAGTATTAACTGCAGGAAAATGACCAGATAATTGAGAGTCCCGTTTACTAAAGGCCGGATTAGCAAGAGTCAAGTGTAATTCACTGGAGGGAACACACTGGCCTGAATCGCTTATTCCTTTTGTTCAAGTATACAATTACTTAATCAGGATCAATCATGTCTGGTAACATCCACATTAGACCCTGTCATTTCATCACATCCTAACGCACATGAACACAGCACTCATCATAGATCACAATCACCGGAATACTAAACACCTGCACCCAGTCACCTCTGGTATATTTAACTGCCATTAGTTCTCCTCCTTGCAAGGTATTGTTCTTCCTGAGCTACCTAGCATTATAGATTTGAACAAATATATGTATTGTGTATTGACCTTTATGCTTTTCTCCTTGACTACCGAGATTCCACTTCAACCTTGTGCCTTTGCCTGTGATCGCCTGTATTATGGCCCTTGCTGCCTGTTTGATCATTCAAGTTTTCGGATTGTGTTCTGTACCTCTACCTGTGCCTGAAAGTGTACAGACCCCAGCCTGTTGACCATCGAACCTGCTTCACTCTTTGTACCTCCACCCTGTGACTCCTGTGTACCAACCCCTGCCTGTTCCAAGTTTACGATTATAGCGTTGTATACACTACATTTATCTTCTATTTCTCCAGGCCTACTTGATTATTAAACACCCTTATTTACATTCCGGTCTTGAGTCGTTACAGCTATCAGCAGTACCACTGTCGCTGTCACCATCATAATCAACATTGCATTTGAAATGTGTGATGATAAAAGAATTCAAATGGAATTGATTTGTTTGTTTTCTTCACCTCTGTCTAATGGCCGTTCTTGATGGTCCAGCTTGGGGAAAGTGCTTTCTTCTATGAGTCCAACTGTCAAACAGCCATTCTCAGTACTAACCCCAGCCTAGTATTAACATTTTCAACACAGCTAGTAGTACCTGCAGCTGCTAAGCTACTACTAGGGACACTCTCGCTAGATGAAGGGAAAAATTTGCTCACCTTTGGCAGGGTGGCAAAACACGTTTTATTTTCCTCCTATCATTTTTCCAACCCACTCACAAATGACGTGAGAAATTTGAAAGTTTCATAATTCTATAGCTGTTTGCTGCTTGTCTCTCGTGTCTTAAACTAACTGTAAACATACAAGTTTTACTTAGCTAACTACCTAGTAACATCATAATGTCAAATGTTTTAGAAAGCATGATATCATTTGAGACCATTTTAAGTAACATGATCAGACTTTCAAACAAAAATTAAGATATATAAAGATATATATTAAAATATATATATTATTATATTTTAAAATGTTTATTAGTTTATTAGTTAGAATTATCATGGGGCCCATAGTTTTGGGGGGCCACAGGCAGCCGTTTGTCTTGCCTTAATGGTACCTGTTTGTGTGTGTCATATGTGTCCCTTTAATCATTTCCAGAAGTTATTTTCTACCTCACATTTTTAGTTAATAGTTACTCTCCAATTTTCCCACTAATGTCTTTCAGAATAATTATCTTTCTTCATCAGTCTCTGTTTCCCTCCTCTATTGAAACTGAATTAGAACTTCATCAGAAGTTTGAAATTGGAAACTGTGAAGGAGAGAGACTGAAAAAATAGCAAACATGATGCAAATGAGTCGAGAAGGAGAATGAGAGTTTAATAGATTAATAATATGGTTTGGCCCCTCAGGTAAAGAGAGAAAAGAAGAGAGAGACAGGAAATAAATGAGAGAGAGATTTAGGAGCTCAAATAGAGTTAGGGAGGGCAACATATGACTATGGTTTCCATCATGTTCCTCTCGTTCACGCTCCAGCACAATCCAGTCATCTGAGTAGGTGACTAAAAAACACCCTTCCAATCCCTACCCCCCCAGACAATTTGTCACCTGGCCCTCCACACATGTAGAGCAAGCTTCAAACAACCTCTTTACAACACCAGAGGGTGATGAAGTGAGAAGTGACTGTAAATTCATATTTGTGGCACAACACCAATTCCAAAAAAAAATACAAAGAGTCATTTGAAATCTCAATTCACCCTGTACTACAGTATATTAAAAACACACTACAAACACACTATTTGATGTTTATAAAATGCTTATATATTTTTTTTAATGTACACTCAGGTCAATAAAGTTGGGACGGTCGACTGTTTACCACTGTGTAACATCACCTTTTCTTTAAATAACACATATTAAGCATGTGGGTACTGTAGACACCAGTTGATGCAGTTTAGAGAGCAGAATGTCTCCCCCATTAACTAATTAAGCATGTCTTTACAGTGCCTTGCAAAAGCATTCGCCCCCCTTGAACTTTTCGACCTTTTGCCACATTTCAGGCTACAAACATAAAGATATGAAACTGTAATTTTTTGTGAAGAATCAACAACAAGTGGAACACAATCATGAAGTGGAAAATTTATTGGATATTTCAAACTTTTTTAACAAATAAAAAACTGAAAAATTGGGCGTGCAAAATTAAGTTAATACTTTGTAGCGCCACCTTTTGCTGCGATTACAGCTGTAAGTCGCTTGGGGTATGTCTCTATCAGTTTTGCACATTGACAGACCGAAATGTTTGCCCATTCCTCCTTGCAAAACTGCTCGAGCTCAGTGAGGTTGGATGGAGAGGTTTTGTGAACAGCAGTTTTCAGTTTTTTCCACAGATTCTCGGTTGGATTCAGGTCTGGACTTTGACTTGGCCATTCTAACACCTGGATATGTTTATTTGTGAACCATTCCATTGTAGATTTTGCTTTATGTTTTGGATCATTGTCTTGTTGGAAGACAAATCTCCGTCCCAGTCTCAGGTCTTTTGCAGAAAGGTCTTCCAGAATGGTCCTGTATTTGGCTCCATCCATCTTCCCACCAATTTTAGCCATCTTCCCTGTCCCTGCTGAAGAAAAGCAGGCCCAAACAATGATGCTGCCACCACCATGTTTGACAGTGGGGATGGTGTGTTCAGGGTGATGAGCTGTGTTGCTTTTACGCCAAACATAACATTTTGTGCAGTATACCACTGATTGTTGTCCTATGGACAGACTCGCCCACCTCAGCTGTAGATCTCTGCAGTTCATCCAGAGTGATCATGGGCCTCTTAGCTTGCATCTCTGATCAGTCTTCTCCTTGTATGAGCTGAAAGTTTAGAGGGACGGCCGGGTCTTGGTAGATTTGCAGTGGTCTGATACTCCTTCCATTTTAATATTATTGCTTGCACAGTGCTCCTTGGAATGTTTCAAGCTTGGGAAATCTTTCCGTATCCAAATCCGGCTTTAAACTTCTCCACAACAGTATCTCGAACCTGCCTGGTGTGTTCCTTGTTCTTCATGATGCTCTCTGTGCTTTCATCGGACCTCTGAGACTATGAAAGAGCAGGTGCATTTATACAGAGACTTGATTACACACAGGATGATTCTATTTATCATCATTAGTCATTTAGGTCAACATTGGATCATTCAGAGATCCTCACTGAACTTCTGGAGAGAGTTTGCTGCACTGAAAGTAAAGGGGCTGAATAATTTTGCTCACCCAATTTTTTAGTTTTTTATTTGTTAAAAAAGTTTGAAATATCCAATCAAATTTGTTCCTGATTGTGTCCCACTTGTTGTTGATTCTTCACAAAAAATTACAGTTTTATATATTTATGTTTGAAGCCTGAAATGTGGCAAAAGGTTGAAATGTTCAAGGGGGCCGAATACTTTCGCAAGGCACTGTAGCTATGCAACTGTAGGAGTCCTTTGTTGCCATATTTTGCACTTCAAAATTTACCACACATTCTCAATCGGAGACAGATGCTAGCACCAACACTCTCTGCTTACGCAACCATGCACTTGTACTTGTAATCTGGAAAGAATATGGTTTGGTGTAGTTCTGCTGGAAAACGTGAGGATGTCCCTGAAAAAGACAATGTCTGGATGGAATCACATGTTGCTCCAAAATGTGTACATATCTTTCTGTTTTAATGGTGTCCTCACAGATGTGTAAGATACCCATGC
This sequence comes from Umbra pygmaea, assembly GCA_016801145.1. NCBI lineage: Eukaryota > Metazoa > Chordata > Actinopteri > Esociformes > Umbridae > Umbra > Umbra pygmaea. The sequence goes on from JACXGM010001550.1 coordinate 33,933, forward strand.
CATTGGCACTGACACAGCCCAAACCATGACAGATGCTCGCTTTTGGACTTGACGCTTCTTTGACTCTTCTAATTATGTTGTGCACTGTAGAAGGTGAAATGCTCAAAATCCTACTGATTTCTCTTTGGAGAATGTTGTTCTCAAAGTGTTGGGTTTTTCGCTGATGGATCTGTTGGCAGAGTTGTGAGCCTTGACCCAGCCTTGCTCTGGAAGCGCTAGGAATGTTTTTGGAGTCTCGTATAAAATGATTACATGATTGAATGTGTGGCATGAATCAATTTCAAAATTAAATGTTTACCTTTAAAAAACTTTGCTGTTTATTAAGTAAAACATGAAAATACCTTGTCTATATAAGTTTTTTTTAATACATGTCAAAGTTTATGTGCCGGGGGCCTAGGGTGAATCCAATGGGGAGGAGAGAGTTTATATACAGTGCATTCCACACTGTATTCCACATCCTTATTCGGAAATGGATTAAATTCATTATTTCCCTCAAAATTCTACAAACAATACCAATTTAAAAGGAGTTTTTTTGGAATCTTAACAAATTTATTGAAACAAAAAATGAAAAAAGTCCTGTTGGAAGATGAACCTTTGCCCTAGTCTGACGTCCAGAGCGCTCTGGAGCAGGTTTTCAGCAATGATGTCTCTGTATATTGCTGCATTCATCTTTCCTTCGATCCTGACTAGTCTCCCAGTTCCTGCTGCTGAAAAACATGCCCACAGCATGATGCTGCCACCATCATGCTTCACTTTAGGGATGGTAATGGTCAGGTGATGAGTGCTGCCTGGTTTCCTCCAGACATGACACTTGCTAATTCAGGCCATAGTGTTCAATCTTTGTTTCATCAGACCAGTAAAAAAAATATTGGTCTGAGGGTCCTTCAGGTGCCTTTTGGCAAACTACAGACAGGCTCTCATGTACCTTTTACTGAGGAGTGGCTTCCGTCTGGCCACTCTACCATACAGGCCTGAGTGCTGCCATAGATGATTGTTCTTCTGGAAGGTTCTCTCTCCATAGAGAAATGCTGGAGCTTTTTCAGAGTGACCAGCTTGTTCTTGATCACCTCCCTGACTAAGGCCCAAGGAAGAGTCCTGCAGCCGGTTGCACCAGCTGTGCGTAAGTTCTCTCTTAAGTTAGGGTGCAAAGTCCAAACTAAACGATACGTTTAACTTAGTTAGTTTCATGCTAAAGCTTTGGTGATGTTTGGTTGCACCATGGAGACTTAAGGTTCAACGTAGCTACACTGGCGTAAAGTCCACACTAATCAAAATTATATTCGCAGAAAATGACGGTTTTACTTCCTGTGACCAATCAAAGGAAAGTAGCCTTGATGCAGCATTTCTGATGTTGTCAAATTACAGAATGAAATCAGTCGGGGTGATAATCTGAGAAGTTTGTTGTTTTCCGTTTGCCAAAATACGACTTTATTTCATTAACAACAAACAAACTGTTGATAATGCTTGCTAATCGTTATGTTAGTAACTGTATAACATCTTCAGAGTGCACACTTTTTCATTGTATTGAAATTGATGAGCACACAGAACGCTGCTGACAGGTTGAGACGATGTGTTCTTTCTTGCTGGTATTGCGCAATAATACCCCCGCAAAGACGCCGTCTGCAGAACCCAAACATATTGACAATTGTTGACGATAACAGCCAGGGCCCGGTTCCCCAAAACGTTCTTATCGCTAAGTAGTTCTTAACCTATTCCTTAACCTCTCTCTTAACATCATGGCACGGTTCCCGAAACGTTCGTACGCTAAGTATATCTTCTGTAAGTCACACTTTCGTAAGGTTGGTCTGGACCATTCGTAAGCTCTCTCTTAGCATTGTTTAAGCTCAAGCCGCTAGTCGCCACCACTGTGCAGCAGTCTTTAGAAATCAGTGCAGCGCAGTACAAGTCAAACTATGGCTCAACAATGATTTTATGGACATTTTTTTGTTCGCAATAAATACGAATACGAAGGCCTATTTATGAAATTGATTTAATTTGGTATCAGATCTAATATGTGGTAATTATATATAATATTTCGTAATGTCATTAAAGCGTTTAAATTGGCAATCACTTTTGATATTTAAAGTCTGCCAAAAATTTGGCTCTAAATGGCTAAGATCTAGAAATGGGTAAGCATGGTAGTGATCCATCGTGTCCTTGTATTGATTCAAAGACGGTGCCGGCCGCGGAGCCTTTAGTCCATGTCAATGGTTTTATTCGGCAAAACATTTGACATTTTGCCTGACGTGGCTATATTAAAAAAATGTCGCCTCCCAAGACAAGTCATTATGGAGCTGCTGGACCTTCTCAGACCTGCGCTTGCCAGGCTAACGCGGCAGAATTTTGCTTTAAGCCCTGAAGTCCAGCTGCTTGCAGCGCTAAGGTTTTTGCTACAGGGAGCTTCATCGAGGTCGTGGGAGAAAGAGCCTACAATGTTGCACACGTTCGCACACGCAACGTTGTCGAGTGTGCAATTGGAATCTGGAAGCTGCGCTTTCGGTGCCTGCACAAGTCGCCAGGAGGACTGCTTTTGATTCGTATTATGATGGAATGTTTATTTTATTTGAAAAATAAACTGTATTTTTAAACCTTGCATCCATTAAATGTTCTGTGTGTGATTCTAATCCTTTAAAACTTTACATTATCATGCCATTGTGTCCATTCCATGAGTGCTCTATGCAACGCCAATCATTGACATGCTTCTCTTAAGGTTGGCGAAGGAGCCTACACCTTAT
>JACXGM010001550.1:36767-53841 GCA_016801145.1 Umbra pygmaea
ATTAATTTATTGGGCATTGAACGCAGGTCACATGGTTGTCAGAGGATTCCCTTTCTGCTGCTTTGCCTCATGCATAGCTTATGCGTAGCCTTACGCGTCGTCAAACACACAGATAATGTACATTATGAACTAATGTCTTTACGCAGCCTCTTCAAAGGAGCCTTTATATATGAATGTGCAGTGCACTTAGATTGACACTTACTTAATTTACTTGTGGATAAATAAGGTATCTCATAGATAGAGCAAGATTTTATGCGTAGGTTTCCAATGGCAATAGAGAATCAGTTGTTGACTCATTAAGGATGACAGAATGACATACAATCTTGTTGATGATCAAGTATTTTTAATGAAAATGCGCGTACAAACACATACAGACACGGTCACTGGTGTGACTGTTGCTCAGCAACTATAAAGACAAACACATACCAAATTCAGATTAGGAACTGTAAACCCCAAAAAATAAAAAGTGTATTACATCATTTTTAGAAGTCGTTAAACCCACGTCAAGAAGCGGGACAACGGGATGAGGAGAGTGGATGGTTAGCGAGGGATACCCGGTTCGTCTACCAGTAACAACATCTTGTGTGAACACATTACTGACAATTTGATAATTGAATTAGTAGTCTATATTTTACTGATAACTTAAACTATACTAACATAAATGTTACTGGAATAATTTGAGGAATGTTTCATTTAAATAGAACGTATTGTCTTTCTTAACGCCGTATGCACCTTCGCAGTGAAGTGAAAACTCGATTCCTGAGCAATCGATGCAAACTAATTCAGCACCTTCCATTGGGACAGCGCCTTTGTAACGTCGCACTTAAGCTTCCTAAGGGAGACTTCGGGGAACACACTTAAGAACATAAACAACTTCGGTAAGATATATCTTTTTGAGTCTTCTTAGCAGGCTAAGAGTGAACGTTATCGGGGAACCGGGCCCTGGCTTTTTCAGAACGGCAATATGCTATTTTAGCGTTTGTCTCTGACTATGTACGTACATTGTCTTATAAAGTTGACTTAAATCAGCACTTAACTTATAATGTGATCAAGTAGATAGAAATTAATAAAACAGGGTTGGCTCGCTAGCTAATTTACTCCCGCAGGCGCTTATGCTTATGGAGATTCTCACTTCCGAAAACGTTTGAGCACATTTTTGATTCGTCATACATTTTCGTAAAAATGCTTATATTTGAAATCTACACAGTTGATTTCTCGCATCAAATGTTCTCAGAAGTTAATTTGGTGATGAAATAGCTGTTCAAAAATAATGCGCCATGACAACCGTTGTTTTAAGTTGGACTTTACACCTAGTAAGGGTAGGTGTAATATATAAGTTGTAACTTATTCCTACGTTGGAACTATTTCAGCTGGTGCAACCCTTAAAATTTTAGTAGTGCGTAAACCTTATCCTAAATTGGAAATACAAACTAGGCTATGTATGAACTTACGCACAGCTGGTGCAACCGGCTCCAGGTGGTTCCAAACGTCTTCCTTTAATGGATGATGGAGACCACTGTCCATTAGGACCTTCAGATACTTTTCTGTACCCTTCCCCAGATCTGTGCCTCAATATATTCCTGTCTGACAATTCCTTGTATTCACTGCTTTCTCTGCCATTTTTTAAGAAAATAGAGGAGAGTGCAGTTTACGTGCTTCTGTTTCTGTTTATATTTCTAATACCACAAGGTCCAGAATTCAAAGCAAACTTTGCGCCTGTGCCCTGCAAGTCATTTCGGTGGCATTAATTTAGCATTCTAGTAGGCTACTAGCTACTGAAAATACATTGTTACTTGTAAAACAAGTCACAATATAGTCCGAGAGCTATATGCAGAGCCGGCCCGAGACATAAGCAAAACCTGTTTGCCTGGCAACCTTATATTGTGCCCACAACACAAACTCTGATTTGTCCGTTCAAAATTATAGCGCTCGTTTTAATACATTGCAATAACTATTGTTAACTCAGTATAAAGCTAGTGAATTGTAACCAAATACAATTGTATTGTGTATTTAAATGAACAATAGGAATATGTGATAGGAAAAAATGCATTTAACATATTTTTAATAACAACTTCGTAATAACAACCATGACAAATATGTTGTCCACACAATTTGATTGAATTTATTGTCAGTGTCACATGTGACAACACAATTACATTTGAAATACATTCAGTAGAGTCTATTTAATCCAAAAATAAACTAATTTTAGCAACACATGAACATGGACCCACTACCCGTCTATGCATTGAATTAACAATGATTATTGAAATTAATTACGAGCGCTGTTATTTTGAACTGACAAATCAGTTTGTTGCGGTCACAATATAATGTTGCCAGGCAAACAGGTTTCGCTTATGTCTTGGGCCGGCTCTGGCTATGTGCTCCATCTCACTTCATTAGGTACAGATGCAACCATAATCTGTTACCATTACATTTTGAAATGAAGTTGAAATTATCTCACAATATGCACATCGAGACATGCTTGCTAGCTAGCTAACTTAGCCCTTGGCCTACTAGCTAACAACACTGTAACTACGAGTCACAATATCGTCTGAGACGAGAGCTATGATATGTACTATCTTGCTTCAGTAAGTACAGATTTAACCATAATCTGTCACTGATACATTTCAAAATGGTGTTGAAATGATCATTTGTATAAGTATTTCCACAAATGAGTATCCGCACCCAGCAAAGCTAATCGGCTGTTGCTGTTTCATTAGGAGCTAGCTATATCACATCTATTCTATGGACAGTTCCAATGATTATTACTCACAAAGTAGACCAATCACCTAGCTAGTTAAAAATCTAGCTAAAAATCATACATTGCTTCGCAATATTCTGTCAATTTCCATGTCATTTTACAATTATTTCCACAAATTAGTTTTCACACCCAGCAAAAAAAATCGGCTGTTGCCATTCCAATAGGACCTAGCTATATCACATCTTTTCCACTGACACTTTTAAAGAATACTACTCACCATGTAGATTAATACTTATATCACTTACCTAGTTAACATTCATACATTCTTAGCAATATTCTGTCAACCTTCATTATACATTTTAGTTACCGGTCAACACAGTATTTAACCTAAATATCGAATGATTACCTGTTAGTGTTACTGGTGACTGGGCCTGACTGGTTTGTCCAGGATAATGAATAGAACATTTCCAAACACCTTGGTTTGGCTGGCGCCTTTCCCATATTATTTCCTCTCTGTATTTCCGCTCAAACTGGTATGGTTGTGTCAAGAGGCGTGTTGTAGAGTAGAGGCAGAATGCACTTCCAAAAATAAGTGATTTCCCTAGTTGTTTATTCTGAGAAGGTTCAGAGTGCCACAGGCAGAGCAGAAGACTATAACAAACCATATTATAATGTCCAATATCACTTACTATACATGTGTACACGGTATAGACGCAGATGCTAATATTGAACATAGAATGCCTCTTAATAAACTAGTATGCTACCAAGTCACAAGTACATACAAATGAAAGATTATTCTACATGCTCTTCATACTCCTTCATATCCAGGGCTCTACGCTAACTTTTTTCCAAAGGAGTACATGTACCCCTGAATAAAAAACTATCGGAGCACAAAAAAGAAATTTAGGAGCGCATTGAAAAATGTTCGGAATGTGGAAGTTGTAGTTTTTTTAACAATTAAAAGCGGGGGAAAAATGCATTATGGTAGGTTTTAATCTTTACTTGCACAGTGTGCTTGTAAATCATTTTTCCTTGTCTCACATGTTTATTTTTAGGAGCAAATACTCGTGAAATAGGGGCACTGTAAAGCCCTGCTATCATGTAACAGCAAACAATGATACACAAAGTACCAGGTGAACAGACGAACCACTTATACAATCACTAATTACTAAACAAGGGTCAACTGTGGTAAGTGAGTTTGTTAACAAGACAACTACAAAGACAGATACTTGCACATATAATGGAAATTAGTCCATGTCTGACCACTGGGTGGGGCTAACCCACCCCATAGTTGGGATATTACCAGTCAATTGATCAAAGTTGAAATTGTCCAGCTCTTCTGGTTTTCCCTCACTTGCACTCGCCATTGTTGGAAAAACATCCTGCTCTAACTCTTTGTATATAGCTCTGTAGCTATTTAATGGAAGAATGCAAAGAGTCATTTTCCCATAATACTAAGTACCCAGTTTCCAATCAACTCAATTCAGGGTTGTGACGAAAAAAAGACAAAAAAAAGTTTAAAAAAAAAATGATGTCAACTGAGCCCCATCCCTGTAGTTTTCAAAAATTCTACCAGCGACTTCACTGGTAAAAAATGCGAAAACCTTCGTTGGCTGATTTGGGAACTTCAGAATCCACTGTAAGGTGTTTTTAGAGACTATGATTTTGGAAAAATGACCAGCACGACAATTTTGAGGTGTTTAGGGGTCAGGAGTGTCCTTTGAAAAGCTGTTTACATTATACTGTTACATTACAGTGTAATATATACATTACTCTGATCATATACTGTACTGTATATGTTCATATATCATATACTGTCCCATATATAATATCCATATTAATAAACTGTAGATATCCTGTTTACTTTCTGCTCATATCATGCACCTTAAAAGTTAACAAAATACATTTCTGTGATTAATGTACATGCACCAACAGACCAGAAACTTACTTGGCAATGAACCTCTTTCTGATTTTGATAAGAATTAAATGTGTACAATATATGTGTGTGAGAGACACAAAGATATTGAGTGGGCCTGTCCCTCTGGTCTTATTACCTGCTAAACCTTTCTTAAAGGAATTTGATAGTTCACACTAGTGGCAATTTAATGTATCTATCCATTACAGTTCCTGAGACTGAGCTCATTGTGTATAGGAACTAAAGCACTCTGAAAAGTATGGCTTTACACCAGCATCATTGTCCTGTTCACTTGCATCAGCCATTTTCAATTGAGGACAATTTATGTGTAAAGGATATCTGATCGTTTCACTTTGAAAGTGATTCATCGCTGGTTGGGATTTAAAAGTTGGTCTGAGGGGGTCTATATGAAAATAATATGGATGGGGAAAAGGAGGAGACTGACCTATGGCTTTTTCACATTACTCAGGGGTGAAATATGCTTATGCTTGCATGATAGAGAGAGAGAGAAAGGGAAAGAGGAGAAAAATCTAACAAAGCCTGCCACTTAGGCTTTTAATGTAGGCATTATTAAATGGTTCCCTCTCTTTTATTCTGTGTCTCTATTCTCTTTTAATGGCATCCATGCAGCGAGTGTATAAACGCTGTCGACGAAGCGAGAGGCTCGGGCTGGATTCCACTGTAAGAGCCATGTCACTCTGAGGCAGTAACATGAGACGTTTGTTCATTCTCTCATTCAGTTATTTTTCTTTTTTAGTTGTTCTGTTTATATTCTCCAACATCTACCATCTAGTGTATGGTTCATACCATAGGTAATTACTATGTATTTCCTGTTTTCAAGTTTTATTTGTCACATGTGAGGAAAACTGCAAGTGCATTGCAAGCAGAGTGAAAATCTTGTGCCTTGGTTCTAACCCCTGAAAACCAGCCTCAGATCATTACACCCTTCCAACATTTGTAGGAGTGTCCACATAATTTTGGCCATATACACAGTGTCCACAATTATTAGGCAAGTCAGTATTTTTACCATATCCTCATTATCATGCATACAGTATGTTTCAACTCCAAGCTGTATAACCTGGAATGCTTATTGGATTTAAGCATATCAGGGGATGTGTATTTGTGTAATGAGGGAGGGTGTGGCCTAAGGAGATCAACATCCTATATTAAGGTGTGCATTATTATTAGGCAGCTTCTGCTCCTCAGGTAAAATGAGCCAAGAGAGATTTACCTGACTCAGAAAAGTAAAACATTTTAAAAGGTCTTTCAGAGGGATGCAGCACTCTTGAAATAGCTAAGATATTGGGGCGTGATAACATCCCAGTGTTTTGTCGCAAAATGTCAACAGGGTCACAAGATACATTTTGAGAGAAAAAGTTGCAAATTAAATTAAAAAGATATGAGAAGACTCAAACATGAAGCTACCAGGAACCCATTATCCTCCAGTGCTGTCATATTTCAGAACTGCACCCTACCTGGAGTGCCCAGAAGTACAGGTGTTCAGTACTCAGAGACAAGGCCAAGGTAACGAAGGTTGAAACCTGACCACCACTGAACAAGACACATAAGTTAAAACTTCAATCCCGGGCCAAGAAATATCTGAAGACAGATTTTTCAAAGGTTTTAAGGACTGATGAGATTATAGTGACACTTGACAGACCAGATGGATGGGCTGGATCAGTAATGGGCACAGAGCTCCACTTCGACCAGCCTGATCTTGAAAAAATCGGGGAAACTGCCACAGAGTCTGAACTTCAGAATTCGTGGCAGTTTCACGGAATGGGACCAAAATCCGTAGCAGTTTCACGGAAAATTCTGCGATGGGCGCACAATGAGACCTTGCTGTTAACTCAATGTAAGCTTTACCCAAACCCTTATTCTTACCTTAACTACTCAGAAACCTTGCTGTAAATTCAATGTAAGCCTTACCCAAACCACTAACTTTAACCTCTCAGAAACCTTGCTGTAAATTCAATGTAAGCCTTACCCAAACCACTAACTTTAACCTCTCAGAAACCTTGCTGTAAATTCGATCTATGCCTTACCCAAACCCCTAACCCTAACCTTAACCACTCAGAAACCTTACTGTAAATTCGATCTATGCCTTACCCAAAGCCCTAACCTAACCTTAACCACTCAGAAACCTTGCCGTTAACTCCATTTAACACGTATTATGCTTTGTTTGTAACCATGGTGATAGTGAGGAAAGAAAGGATAAAAAAGCGTATTTGCAACATGTCTACATCATGCTGGAATAGAAAACAAAATACATGCAAAGTGTCCGCATGGATTCAAACTCGCAATCTTTGGTTTGTGAGTTGTTTTTACTCCCGCCCACAATCCCCATCCTACCAACCTGCAAAATCTATGCTATTTATACTCTGCTACATCATCATGTGATTCCGTGAAACTGCCACGGATTTAGACGTTAAGGATCCATGTTTATTTCACAGATTTTCCTGCCATTCCTTGAAACTGCCACAGATATTGAAGTGAAGTGTCCATGTTAGTATCACAGATTTCTGAGAGATCACGTTGCTTTGACTCAGACGCCAGCATGGTGGAGGTGGTGTACTGGTATGGCCTGGTATTATGAAAGATGAGCTAGTTATACCATTTCGGGTTGAAGATGGACTCAAACTCAACTCCCAAACCTACTGCTAGTTTTTAGATTACACTTTCCTCAAGCAGTGGTACAGGAAAAATCTGCATCTTTCAACAAGACCATGATTTTGTATGCAGGACAATGCTCATCGCATGCATCGAAGTACTCCACTGTGTGGCAAGCCAGTAAAGGCCTTAAAAATGAAAGAATAATGACATGGCCCCCTTCCTCACCTAACCTAAACCCTATTCAGAACTTGTGGTCCCTTAAATGGTCGATTTACTGTGAAGGAAATCAGTACACCTCTCTGTACAGTGTGTTGCTGCTTGTCAAAAACTGTATGGATGTTTTATGTATCGTGGCAGGATATATGTATTTATGGTTTCATGTGTTTTTGTGGAGTGTAGGTGTTTTTGTTAATGCGCTGACCTCTGGGCGCTGGGAGAGTGGTAGGCACTTGGTTACTCATTGCGCATGAATGGTGCATTGGGTAAATACCCACGCCTGTGCGTTATGAGTAATCAAGATGCCTATTTAGTCCAAGCGTTCTGGATGGTTGGCGCAGATTATTGTGAGTAATCTCCTGTCGTGGAGAGGGACATGGAGGATTTTACCATCCGTGAGACATTACTGTTTATACTGTGTGTGTGTGTGTGCATATTTGATTGAGCCTTCACCTCGTTATGTGTAGTACAATATGTACACATCACTGTTGAACCAGGCGTACATTCTATGTAAAGTAATTACGTCCGATGCTGCGTTAAAGCATCTTAACTTTATATAAACTTTGTGCAGTTCCAATGCACTTGTGTATGCAGTAGCAGTCTCCAGTTTACCTTCATGTCTAAGTTCATTAAACATCAAGAATGCTCCTCCCTGCTCTGGTCTCCAATCTCTCCTCACAACACCATCAACATCAAAGACTGACACTGCTGCACAAAATGTTTATTGTCAACATAGCAAAAAACAATTGAAGGCTTATGACTGTTTTGACATTTGTTTTCAAATGTCAGAAATGTTTATTTGTACATTTTGAGTTGTTTGTTTATTATTCTCACTTTAACAGATGAAAATCAACAAGTGAGATGGGAAACTCAAAATTATTCTTTTATTTGCATAATTATTCTGCAAAATAATAGTTGCCCAACAGCTGTGCACACAAATATTCTCCATAGTATAGAAGCCCTGACCATAAGGTACAATTTTATTTTTGGGGAAGTTTATCTCGTTATAACGAGATAATATCATATTATAATGAGATACTAGCCTGAATCATGAGGTGGTAAAAAATTGTAAAAAATACTTTTTTAAATTTATTTTATTTACATTTTGACACACATCTCTACGTTTATCTTGTTTTAACGAGATAGTATCTTCACAGACGGATTTAACAATCACAGACGGATTTAATTAATATAGGTTTTAGACATTTTAATAATATAGATTTTACTCATGCTCTGATTACATTTTCCATAACATACATTTTTTCTAATTTTCTCCATTTCAGACCCAACCTAGAGGGTTAGGCTACAATTGTTCCATTATATGTTACCTTTAAAGGACAAGTCCGGCGCAAAATGAACCTAGGAGGAATGATCAAGTCTGTTTTCCGAAGATGGCGCCTGGCTGTATACGCAAACTGTACTGTCTTTTAAACTATTTTTTAAATAAACTGTCAATACACTTAAAAAGTTCTCAATGCTTCGGTTTGCATGTAGGGACCCTCATCATGCTACCGTGGAAGTGTGGTGCTATTTTGAGCCTTATTGTATAAAATAGCGATTTATTTGTACTTCATCCATGCCCTCGCAACTGGCGTTATAAGGTAATTATCATCTTTACATGAAACAGAACATTTTAGGTGTTTCAATGAATGTGACATGTTAAACACTGAATGCATTATCAAAACACATTCGAAATCACCATTTGCTTAGGACTATAGCAATTCTGAATGTGAACACCAGTCTAAATATACTAGTGGATGAACTCCAGATCAAGAGTCTTGGTTAAATTGCAAAAGAATTTGGTGGGATGTATGCCTAAATAGTAATTATTTTTATATAGCTTTAATTTGTCTAGCTATGAAAGAATTGTTTTGTTGTAAGGGTAATACATTGGCCTTCTTTGTATAGTGGGCATTGTGGGAATAAAATACAAAAATAATGGTGATTTCGTCCTGCAGCTCAGGCTGGAACCCTGTACATTTTTTCATCCGTTACAATGCTGCAGGGAGGAATCTCTTCAAAGTATGTCACCTGCATCGTCTGATTGGTTACACAGTTTAAAGAAAATTTGCTTCATAGTGAAGGTGGCCACCAACTATTTGGCTAACTCTTAAGAAAAACGAGAAGTCTCACTTTCTGAAAGCCGGCATATCGTTTGCAATTCTGCATATCAGTTTTGACATAATCATATTTGTTATTGTGCCCTTTGGTCTGGTGTGTTCTTTTGTCTTTTACAACATGCATTCTATTGTTTTTTTAAAATCTAAAATAAAATGCTTTATTGTAGCTAATTTAAAAGTATGATATACACTCACCTAAAAGATTATTAGGAACACCATACTAATATTGTGTTTGACCGCCTTTCGGCTTCAGAACTGCCTTACTTCTATGTGGCATTGATTCAACAAGGTGCTGAAACCATTCTTTAGAAATGTTGGCCCATATTGATAGGATAGAATCTTGCAGTTGATTTGTGGGATGCATATCCAGGGCACGAAGCTCCTGTTCCACCACATCCCAAAGATATAGTAAAGTGAACTCATTGTCATGTTCAAGAAAACAATTTGAAATGATTCAAGCTTTGTGACATGGTGCATTATCCTGCTGGAAGTAGCCGTCAGAGGATGGGTACATGGTGGCCATAACGGGATGGACATGGTCAGAAACAATGCTCAGGTAGGCCATGGCATTTAAATGATGCCCAATTGGCACTAAGCGGTCTAAAGTGTGCCAAGAATACATCCCCCAAACCATTACACCACCACCACCAGCCTGCACAGTGGTAAGAAGGCATGATGGATCCATGTTCTCATTCTGTTTACGCCAAATTCTGACTCTACCATCTGAATGTTTCAACAGAAAACGAGACCCATCAGACCAGTCAACATTTTTCCATTTGTCTTCAACTGTCCAATTTTGGTGTGCTCTTGCAAATTGTAGCCTCTTTTTCCTATTTGTAGTGGAGATGAGTGGTACCCGGTGGGGTCTTCTGCTGTTGTAGCCCATCCGCCTCAACGTTGTTCATGTTGTGGCTTTACAAATGCTTTGCTGCATACCTCGATTATAACCAGTGGTTATTTCAGTCAAAGTTGCCCTTCTATCAGCTTAAAGCAGTCGGCCCATTCTCCTCTGACCTCTAGCATCAACAAGGCATTTTCGCCCACAGGACTGCCGCATACTGGATGTTTTCCCTTTTCACACCATTCTTTGTAAACCCTAGAAATGGTTGTGCATGAAAATCCCAGTAACTGAGCAGATTGTGAAATACTTAGACTGGCCCGTCTGGCATCAACAACCATGCCACGCTCAAAATTGCTTAAATCACCTTTCTTTCCCATTCTGACATTCAGTTTGGAGTTTAGGAGATTGTCTTGACCAGGACCACACCCCTAAATGCAATGAAGCAACTGCCAGGTTGAGTAGATCATTGCATTAATGAGAAATTGAACGGGTGTTCCTAATAATCCTTTAGGTGAGTGTGTAATAGATCTTTAAGACTTTGCATTGCCATTTATTTGATTATTTGGAACAGCAAATTGAGATACAATATAAGAAATCACAGATAATATGTGGCTGTCACGGTTGAAGGTAAGGTAGGCAGGAGGCAGGAGTGTTTCTCAATAATAAAATATTTACTCAACTAAGTAAACAGGGATACAGGACTTCCCTACAAAACATCCAACTTAATATACTTTACAAAACAATAGAACTTCATAAAGACTGAGTAAATACGGTACCAAATGACAACAGACAATGACAAACAACAATGGACTGAAAAGAAGGGATTAAATAGCACACTAATGACATCTAAAACCACCTGGGATCAAAATGAACTAAACACAGGACAAACCAAAGTAGGACATACAAGGACACATTAGGGAGAGACCAAAACCTGGACTGGAAGACAGACTAACACACAATACAAAGGACATTGTTACAGTGGCAAAAAAATAGAATAGGATATACAGGTCCTTCTCAAGAAATTAGCATATTGTGATAAAGTTCATTATTTTCCATAATATAATGATAAAAATTTAACTTTTATATATTTTAGATTAATTGCACACCAACTGAAATATTTCAGGTCATTTATTGTTTTAATACTCATGATTTTGGCATACAGCTCATGAAATCCCCAAATTCCTATCTCAAAAAATTAGCATATCATGAAAAGGGTCTCTAAATGACCTGTTAACCTAATCATCTGAATCAACTAAATAACTCTAAACACCTGCAATAGATTCCTGAGGCTTTTAAAAACTCCCAGCGTGTTTCATTACTCAAAACCGCAATCATGGGTAAGACTGCCAACCTGACTGCTCTCCAGAAGGCCATCATTGACACCCTCAAGCAAGAGGGTAAGACACAGAAAGAAATGTTCTTTTCCAAATAGGCTGTTCCCAGAGTGCTATATCAAGGCACCTCAGTGGGAAGTCTGTGGGAAGGAAAAAATGTGGCAAAAAACGCTGCACAACGACAAGAGGTGACCGGACCCTGAGGAAGATTGTGGAGAAGGACTGATTCCAGACCTTGGATGACCTGCGGAAACAGTGGACTGAGTCTGGAGTACAAACATCCAGAGCCACTGTGCACAAGCGTGTGCAGGAAATGGGCTACAGGTGCCGCATTCCCCAGGTCAAGCCACTTTTGAACCAGAAACAGCGGCAGAAGCGCCTGACCTCGGCTACAGAGAAGCAGCACAACAAAACAACAACAAATTTTGCATTTCATTCGGAAATCAAGCTGCCAGAGTCTGGGGGAAGACTGGGGAGAAGGAAATGCCAAAATGCCTGAAGTCCAGTGTCAAGTACCCACAGTCAGTGATGGTCTGGGTTGCCATGTCAGCTGCTGGTGTTGGTCCACTGTGTTTTATCAAGTGCAGGGTCAATGCAGCTAGCTATCAGGAGATTTTGGAGCATTTCATGCTTCCATCTGCTGTATAGCTTCATGGAGATGAAGATTTCATTTTTCACACAACCTGGCACCTGCTCACAGTGCCAAAACCACTGGTAAATGGTTTACTGACCATGGTATTACTGTGCTATATTGGCCTGCCAACTCTCCTGACCTGAACCCCATAGAGAATATGTGGGATATTGTGAAGAGGAAGTTGAGAGACGCAAGACCCAACACTCTGGATGATGCATCCTGGGCCTCCATCACACCTCAGCAGTGCCACAGGCTGATTGCCTCCATGCCACGCCGCATTGAAGCAGTCATTTCTGCAAAAGGATTCCCGACCAAGTATTGAGTGCATAACTGAACATAATTATTTGAAAGTTGACTTTTTCTTTTTTTTTGTATTACAAACACTTCTTTTATTGGTCAGATGAAATATTGCTAATTCTTTGAGATAGGAATTTTGGGTTTTCATGAGCTGTATGCCAAAATCATCAGTATTAAAACAATAAATGACCTGAAATATTTCAGTTGGTGTGCAATTAATCTAAAATATATGAAAGTTTAATTTTTATCATTATATTATGGAAAATACTGAACTTCATCTCAATATGCTAATTTCTTGAGACGACCCTTTATTAACAGTGCCTTGCGAAAGTCATGAAGAACAAGGAACACACCAGGCAGGTCCGAGATACGGTTGTGGAAAAGTTCAAAGCCGGATTTGGATATAGAAAGATTTCCCAAGATGTAAACATCCCAAGGAGCACTGTGCAAGCAATAATATTGAAATGGAAGGAGTATCAGACCACTGTAAATCTACCAAGACCTGGCCGTCCCTCTAAACTTTCAGCTCATACAAGGAGAAGACTGATCAGAGATGCAGCCAAGAGTCCCATGATCACTCTGGATGAACTGCAGAGATCTACAGCTGAGGTGGGCGAGTATGTCCATAGGACAACAATCAGTCATATACTGCACATATATGGCTTTTATGGAAGAGTGGCAAAAAAGAAAGCCATTTCTGAAAGATATCCATAAAAAGTGTAGTTTAAAGTTTGCCACAAGCCACCTGGGAGACACACCAAACATGTGGAAGAAGGTGCTCTGGTCAGATGAAACCAAAATCAAACTTTTGGCAACAATGCAAAATGTTATGTTTGGCATAAAAGCAACACTGCTCATCACCCTGAACACACCATTCCCACTTTCAAACATGGGGGTGGCAGCATCATGGTTTGGGCCTGCTTTTCTTCAGCAGGGACAGGGAAGATGGCTAAAATTGATGGGAAGATGGATGGAGCCAAATACAGGACCATTCTGGAAGAACCTGATGGAGTCTGCAAAAGACCTGAGACTGGGATGGAGATTTGTCTTCCAACAAGACAATGATCCAAAACATAGAGCAAAATCTACAATGGAATAGTTCACAAATAAACATATCCAGGTGTTAGAATGGCCAAGTCAAAGTCCAGACCTGAATCCAATCAAGAATCTGTGGAAAGAACTTAAAAATGCTGTTCACAAACGCTCTCCATCCAACCTCACTGAGCTCGAGCTGTTTTGCAAGTAGGAATGGGCAAAAATTTCTGTCCACTCCATGATTGTGTTCCACTTGTTGTTGATTCTTCATGTTTGAATCCTGAAATGTGGCAAAAGTCGAAAAGTTCAAGGGGGCCGAATACTTTCGCAAGGCACTGTATATTATTTCCTGCATCAGTGACAGGCGTGTGTGTAAACTATTTTCATTTTGCTGAAATGAAAGTAAACCATTGAGAATCAGACAGCACTGAGAACCGGTGCCGATTCACCTTATCAGTAGAACAATATTGTAATTAAGAATAAATAGATTATATATTCTTAAATATCGTTATGAGTATTTTGTATTGTACCTATCAACTTTGCCCAAACATTTCATTGCTAAAATGTTTTGGTTTTAATAAAATCTATTTTTGTATTTTATTCCCATGAAGCCCACTATACAAAGGAGGCCAATGTATAACCCTGCTTTGCACATCAATGAATGAAGCCATATTTTGTTATCTTATTATTACGAGATAATTATCTCGTAATAATGAGATAAACTTAGAGATGTCTGTCAAAATGTAAAAAAAAATAAAAATAACAACTTTCACACCATGGTTCAGGCTAGTATCTCCTTATAACGTAATACTATCTCGTAACAATTAGATCAACTTAGACTTCTGCCAAAAGTATTTTCCCAGACAAATAATTCACCTTACGGTTCTGGACTTCCATACCAAATAAAACCAAGACCTCACTTTTACTGTCTTAACTATTCAGGTTTGAGGTGTATTTACATTTTGGATTGACCGCTTGCCTAATAATTGTACACACAGTGTAGTGTATAGGTGACATATCATTATCATTTTTTCATTATTTTATCTTTATGAAAGTACAGATTATATCATGCACTGAAATAGAAGTAACATTTAGAAAGCTATAATGGTTCAAAGTTGACACAATTGCTGAAAAATTGCACCTCAAATCCTAGCCAAGACTCTCACCCCAACATATGTCTCGTCTGTTAGTGCTAATCATTGCCAGGGAATGACAGTGACTGTCAACTGATGTCAAATAGAGACAGCAAGGTGATTGACTCAAGGAAAAAAGAGGTCAACTTAAAATGTATTATTTTTTAGGCAGAAACTCAAAAAAGAAACTCAAAACAGGACCTCCTCACATTCTGATTGAATTGATTGGTCCTCATTCTCTAAAAATGAATATTGTCAGACCGAAACGGACTAAAGCGTTTCTATTGTCTGACATTACATCAACCAGGTACCAACTAATACTTGATATTGTGGCAACATGAGACAATTGGTAAAACTACAAACATACCTGTAACAGGAATGTTTGTCAATAACCACATCGGAATCAAATTTAACATGCATTTTACATCCTGAAGAGGAGACTGAAGGCAGTAAGTCCCTGAAACAAGCAGGAACTGAAGATGGTTACAGGCCTGGCAGAGCATCACCAGGGAAGATACATAGTGTCTGTTGATGTTGATCTATATCAGACTTCCAGCAGTCATTTGGCCATGACATGGCAAAGGATATGTGATCAAATAATAACATTTCATTTCTTCATCCTACATTATGTTGAACAGTGCAATGCATTTTGGTTCCCGAAAATGGGGGGAACTCCTTTATGTACAAAGGTTTCAAAGATTTTTTTTTTAAATGGTACATCTGTATGTATGAATATTCCTTCAAATTTAAGCTGACAGTCAGCAACCTCATTGTCATTGTATCCTTTCAAACTCAAAGTGCTAGAGTACAAAACCAAAATACCCAAAAAATGGTCACTGTCCAATGAATTATGGAGCTCACTGTATGTACCTCTCCGGACGAGTTGTTAGCAGTAGTTGTCATTCATTGTTCTATGTTACTGTTTGTTTGGCTCTGTGTGTGTGCTCTTGTTGTTTTTGGTCTCAGTATTAAAATTCTATTTTGACCTCGTCCTCAGCTCACCATGAAGGAAACTTTACATGTTGATGAATCTACTACTTGAAACAACTACATTTTCCTGAGAAGTTTGGATCTGCATCGAAAGCCTAGATGTACAGTTGGTGGTGGGTAACATATGCTATCTGTCTTAAATAGGGACCATTCATTTCCTTGGCTGTACAGTCCTTTTTCAGCTCCAAGCTAGATACCGCATGGCTTCATCAGCACCTCTGAAACCTCTCAATGCCGCTCAGGGTGTGGGTGAATTCCATTTTTTTATGCTCACATCAGGGGATGTATAAAAATGGAATTGAGCCCAACCTCACTACTTTTATCCTAGATACTTTCCAAGCCTGGTCACTGAACAGACTTGCTCAGGATTTGTTTCGGTTAATCTCTCCTTTCCAATGTGGATTTTCTCTCTGGGGCTCCCAGATATTTCATGTTTCTCTGTGTGTAAGCTTTTATATCCAGTTGGCCCAGACAGCTAGTGCCTTCAGACAACAGTAGTTGCCGTGGATACTATATATAATATTATGGTGCACAAAGAGACTAACAGGGCTTTGATATTGTCAAACTCTAGGTCAGAGGTCAACAGAGTGTTAAAACTGGTAAAATAAAATGTGGAAAATCTATGAGCTGTTATTGGATGGTGGTGGTTTCAGTGAACCTTTGCTATTGGATGATATGGTTGGAGGGATCCACTGTGGTTCATTGGGGAGATTCCTAAAGTGAGCTGGAGAATGTTGGTGAGAAAGCACAGACTTTTACTGCAGGCTAGAGGAGCTTCTGGCCAGCTACACCATGAGAGAAAACCATTGGATTCCATTGGACTCTGTAGATCTGGCTATCATGTAACATGCAGTTATTGCTAAATCGCAAAACATACTTTCAACTGAAGTTCCCTAAGGGTCACATCAAGCTTCTGAGCTGGTGAATAGCAAAATCGAGTTTGGATGGTGTTGTTAAAATGCTGGCTGATCCAAATACTGGTAAATACTGATTACTGCAGCTGGCCTGGGACCCAGATACGGACTGTTCTTTATTCAAATTTGGCAGTGGAGAACTAGTTAAAGATATCAGGGAACACTGCCCAGCCCAATTTCACCCACCCTCAACAAACTGTCTGCACTCTATATGCACATGTGTGTTTTTGCACGCGTGTATCTTATGCCAGAATAAAATTGTGTATTATGTGCGTGTGTGTGTGTGTGTGTGTGTGTGTGTGTATTATGTGCGTGTGTGTGTGTGTGTGTG
>JACXGM010001551.1:0-10848 GCA_016801145.1 Umbra pygmaea
CAATATAGTACACTAGTTTAGAAGACCATGCTTTGGGCACTATAGGTTTAGAGACAGAGACAGACAAGAAATATCTGTTTACAGTGGACTCTGACATTTTAGACATAACAATATCTTCTGGTACTATGTTTATTTGAAAGACATTGTAATTCGATTACGCCGCAGCTCGTATAGTACTTAATAATCCACATTGTATTTATATATTTCTATCAGGCTTTACAGTATTGAACTTGTCGAGGGTAGAATGGCGATATATCTTGCGTTGTAGAACTAAAAAGAAACTATTTATATGACATGTTGTGGAGCACTTGTCAGTTAGTATGTTGAGATGTTTGGGGAATAAAGTGTTTAAAATGGAATTGGAAGTAGGAGTTCTGGCTAGAATTCAAATCATAACAAGGTCTCTATAGAAATCCTCAAACAAGTCTCTGTGAAAATGGTTTTGTAGTGTCAAAACCAAACTGCTGAATCAGTAGAGCCACACAAGCCAGTGTATTTTCCCTCTCATTTAAAAGCATCTCTCTCTACGGGCTAACTTATCATCTCAACATCAGTCAGGAGAGTTGCTGTGAAGTCACCCTGGAGTACACTACATTTAGATAACTGAGAGGGCGCGCGCACGAATGCGTGTGTGTGGTTAGCCTGAAGGAAGATACATTTTTTTTGGCGGGGGGGGCTTTGCCATCCCTGAGTAGATATAACACTCAAAGCATGACGCTCTCTCTCGCTCATTCAGACACATTATTCAGACTGCTATCTTCAAAGAGCTCATTTTAGTCCAACCTTGCCCTGGGAAGTTAAACCTCAGAAAAAGAGATCAGGCGGAGTAAACAAACGAATGGTTGAAGAGTGGTGAAGTCTGGAGTTTTCAGGGCTGAGGAGTGTGTGTCTGAAAATAGCTCCTGTTTTTTTAGCTCAGCGAAGGCTACCATAATTGTTTTATATTATGTCTGGGAACGCTCAGACTCCTAACTATTGATTATGTATTTTAAGCTCGGAATCTTTTGACTAGCACATCTTTTCAATATGTTTGGTCATGTGTTTCTAAAACCATTCTTCTCCTCTCGCTCTCTCTTCCAGCCACGTCCAACGGGTCCGTAGAGGGCCTGGAGAATAGAGACGGAGGAGTCTGCCAGACCAAAACTATGAAAGTGGTTATGAAGGTCGGACAAGGTAAACAAACACATTCCTTCACCAAAAAACAGTATGCAAATAAATGTCCACTTGTGTCACACTTATCTCTCCTCCATCTTTAATGCGGTCTTACAGTGCTGTCTGTAACACAAACCAAGCTTAGGTTAGCACCCACAGTGAATCAACAGCCTGTGCATTGTTAAAAATATACAAAAAACCAGTGGTATAAAATAGTTAGCTGCTAGTTGTTCTCATAGGCCATCCTGGCTAAGAGCCCACCAGCTAAGCAGATAATTATATCTGGAACTAAGTCCTTATCAGCCAATTAAAATCCTCTATGTAGTTGGATGTGATCCAGCACTTTGTCACTAATGCGTCCTTACCACTGGTCTACCGGCATATTGTAATGTCATATTAACAACAGCTCCACTAAACGTGTCAGGATAATTAGCTAATAGTTATTGACCCCGGACTCTTGAAATCTTTTTGCAACAAGTGTTTGAATTCTCCCGTAGGGTGAACATTTATCCTTTGATATGTGGACTTCCATTAATTGTGGTGTTTTGTTAAGAAAGAGACTGCAATCATCACCTTGAAAATGAAGGTTAAGAATAAATTTCACAAAGGCCTTGACTAATGTCCTTCTTCAGTCATCTTCACAAACCCATTGCCAGAGCCAATTATAATCAAAGCAATATGATGGCAAGGCAATTAGTAATAGTTCTTTAATTGATAATTACATTTTTTATGTGACTGATTCACATAGTTGATATCAATCATTAGTTACATTCTTATATGTATTTAATAAAGATATTGATTTTAGTAAACCAACAAATTTTACTTACTGATGTCATATATGGGTTTCTCCATTGAATGCTATGGGTAATATTAAATCTTTATTTATTTATACTGTATAAGATGTTAGTCAAATCCGATAAGATTCAATTCAAAAGCCAGTGTTTGGTATTGATCGTTTGATTCAGTTGGTTAACGAATATGCCTATCATGGACAATTTAACAAGAAAAACAAATGTAAATGTAAATGTATGGTGGCAAATGCCATTAGTGTCTGACAAGTTATTTGGTTTCCAGCGTTTTTGCTACTTCTCCCAGGTTGGCCTATGAGAAATACTAGCAGCTGATGGCTTCAGACCAATAGTACATGGGTACATCCCTCTAGTGTCCCGTCAGTGAATACTTGAGTGTTCAACCTTGAGGCGAAGCACATTGGTGTACATGGTCAAAATCATTCCACTGAATCATCCACTGACAAAGCACAGGCTGTCCTGGGATGCAGATATCATCATGCATTATTCATATCATCACCTGAGTGTGTGTGTGTGTGTGCGCATGCGTGTGTGTGTGCGTGTATGTGTGCGTGTGTGTGGTATGAGTGTAACATCTATGTGATAGATTCGATCATACTTTCCTGTGCAGAGCTTCTCTATGGAAGAATGTCGCTGTGAATATTTTAAAAAGCACACACACACACACCTTCCTGTCCTTACTTTCCTCTGTCTAGCAAAGGGAAATGTCAGCACATACAGAGTAGAACTGGGTCACAAGACAAGAGAACACTCTACTGCACGTGCTCAGTCTGCCAAATGCCACTTCGGTTCAGGCCAGAGCGAATCAGATGGTCCGTAGCCTCTTATAGTCTATAACAGATAGGGAGCATATGTGAACGCCTGCCGCTTCACACTCTCGTGCTCAAACTCTCTATTATGAATCAGTCACAACACTGGAGTTGGGCTGAGGACTGCTGCAATCCTTAGTTACACTACAGCTATGAATATAAAGAGGCTGGCAGAGGAGCTGGTGTAGGGAGAGATGGAGGAATGTAGAGGACGATACGAAAAGGCGATGAAAGAGGGGAATGTAGACACCTGCAAACACAATGAGTCACCCTCTGTCCCTTTAGCTCTGTTTCAGATTCAAATAAGCTTTATTAGAATTGGGGGAGCAAGGTGGCATAGCGGTTAAGCCCCCGGTTCAATCCCCCAACCGCCAAGGTAAATCCTTTGTCATTCTGTCTGTGAGCAGGAGAGTTAACCCTAATTGCTCCCAGGACACTGGTGCAAATAAGAATTCATTCATAGTTAACTTGCCAAGTTCAACAACAGAGAAGAAAACAAATGACAAAATGTAGGTACCAAAAAATAATTTTGATAATATTCAAGGGCCAGATTTGTAAAAAGTACATAGTTAAAATACTCAGCTAGGTTCACCCTTTTTGGGAGACCTTAAAAACCTAGTTGACCAGGTAAGGAGTACTAACTACACTGCAAAAAGTCCTGTCTTAAAAATCTTGTTCCATTGTATTCAGGTCAAAAGATCTAACCATCCTTAAAATAAGACATATTTACTTAACAAGCTATATTTGTATTAGATAAAAACACTTGTTTTTAGTAAATATGCCCTGAAAATCTGTGTAATTTTTCTTGTTCCATTGGCAGATTATTTTACTTATTACAAGCAAGAAATACCTTGTATTCATAGTGTATTTACTTGTTTTTGTAGAGTCATTTTTTGCAGTGTAGTGATCTTCATTTATCATTGTTTACCTCATCCTATTCATTTACTTAATCACCTTTCAGTTATGAACTCTGTTTAGCTGCTCATTTTGAGTGACTGAGCTTGCCCCTACACCAGATGTGGAGCTACAATGGTTGCGATGAGTTTAAGGCATCCAATAAGAAGGGCCCAGAATAACATTATTCATGTCATTGAAAGAAATTGTTACAATTATTGTAAAAATAATAAAATTATTAAAATGAAATAAATTTATAAAAATATTTTGTTGTTATTGATTTGGTATAATATTTCATTTAGTGTAGAA
The DNA here is from genome assembly GCA_016801145.1 of Umbra pygmaea. Classification (NCBI taxonomy): domain Eukaryota; kingdom Metazoa; phylum Chordata; class Actinopteri; order Esociformes; family Umbridae; genus Umbra; species Umbra pygmaea. The sequence goes on from JACXGM010001551.1 coordinate 3,974, forward strand.
AATATGTATTTTAGAATTGATACGTGATTTACACACACACACACACGGGGTGAAAGCCATGCTGCACCCCTGCCTCACAGTTTCTGACCCGCCGCCTGAGGACGTCTCGCTGCAATCTTCTAAAATGTTGGCGACCCCACTGCAAAATTCTTGGCCACCCAACAGGCTTGTATGTTCCAAAAATGTTGCCAACCAGCCTTTGAAAGACTGCTACTAACAGACTGATGCCAAACAAGTAGCACTGAAAACCACAAAGATGATCTTGTTCCCTAGACGTACTCGTTTGTAACTGAAACAGTTGGGGTAGAAGAGACATTTTCATCACTTTTGTCTTTACGGATGCTCTTACTCTGATCAGACACTCCATTCCCCAAGCCTTATACCATCCAATAGGTAGGGTGCATAAAAACAATGTTTCCACCACAAACAGAGCTGTTTAACAAAGCGTAATGACATTAAGGGCCCTATCTTGCACCCAGCGCAATTAACTTTTTACACCGATGCATGTATCATTCCTATTTTGCACCCGATGCAAAATTTGGGAATGTACTTGCACATTTATAATGCCAGCAACAGTACGTGAAATGCTGTAATTGAACGAACATTCGGCATACTGAAAATGCGCTTCAGGTGTTTGGATTGGACAGGAGTCACTTTAGAGTACAGTCCTCAAAAAGTTGCAGCATTCTTTGTGGCTTGTTGTGTTTTACACAACATTTCCATGAATCATGGATGTGTTGATGACATAAATGAGGAAATATTAGAGGACTTAAGGAGACGTGATGTTCAAATGCATGTGCTGTTGCCACTTAACACAAATGCACCAACAGCAGAACAGGAGAGGAGAGCTTATTTGACAGATGAGCTGGTAAGCTAAGTAATCTGGGTCTAATGTTAGACTACATTGCAAAATTATCATTATGCATTCATAAACTCCGGATTCAGTGAGAGTGAGTCCAAAACATTAGAAAGTATGTCTTTGTAACAGTTTACATTTTGTAAAAAAGAATATAGCAATCCACCGTTATAATAGCAATCTGGCATGGAACAAGCGCGCCTGCTCTTAAACGGAATGTGAGATAACACTCTGATTGGTTTATTGCACGTTACGTCCAAACCTCACCTATGACTAATGTAGCTACTTCAGACCTACCCATTTTAGATTTGCGTTGGGCGCAAGAGTAATTTATCCCACCGGTATTATAGCAACAGCGCCGAAGATCCACCCACAAAGTCACTTGCATTTCGCATTTGATACTTGAGTTTCAGATCTTTAAAATAGGGCCCTAAGAGTATTACAGTTTTATGTTTTACAAATGACTTTTCCTTTTCAGCGTAAATAGTAATTTCATCTAAATCAAGAATGTATTTATTGTACGATCCCAAACTTGTGCTATTAATTCTTATATTCTTTTGTTCTATTACAGTTTACCGACTAGTTTTTCTTAAAAACTAAATAACAGTTTTTACGTTTGTTCAGCAAATCTATTTTGTCATTTTTTATTAGATTTTTTTTATTTATTACTGCTAATGAACCATATTAAATCTGACCTAGTGAATCAACTCCTGTCTCTCCTTCATTCTGTCTCTCTTTTCTTCTGTCTCTCGTTCGTTTTGTCTTTCTTTCGTTCTCCATCTTTCAAAATTGACGCACACATCCACCCTTGGCCAGGTAGACAGTAAAGAGAATTATAGCAACACTCACACAAACCCACACACGCACGCTTTCACATTGCTCAAATGAAATAATTGAAATACCAGACACATGCACACACACACTCCAGTGCAGAGTCTCCCCCTAAGAGGAGATGCAGATAAGACATGATAGTTTAGATTGATTTGATAATCTGGCCGTCTGCCAAACCTACTCTCAGTAACACACACTCTGTCACACACACACAGCCTGTTTGTCTATACGTCTCTGCTAAAACCATCAGCAGAAAGACTAATGTTTACTTCTGAAAGACTTCAAAGACTCTGAAATACCAACAGCTGGAGAGATGAACTCTGTTTCCTCAACGAACGCTGTTCCCTTCCGAGCTGACGGAACCTCCCAACGTTGACACGAACTGAGCTGAAGCCAGAACTATAAATAAGATATTATGGCTTTTAACATATATGAATAATGAATACCAATAAAAAGGGAATATATAACCATCTTAGCCTCATTCTGCCATGTCAGTGTCTTCTGTCCCTTAGAATGCTGAGTGCGTCTGAGTTTGCATGTAGGCTTGTGTGTGTATGTCTACATGTGTTTCTCTGTGTCTGTCTCGTTGAAATACTGTATTTATTTCTGCTCTGCTGTGTTTCAGACCCCAACACGGTGGTACCAGATCCAGTAGTGCCAGTGGTGCCAGACAAAGAGCCGGACCGGAGCCAGGGAGCAGACTCCAGCCCCAGCCCTGAGGACAACCAGCTGCCTGGGGCAGGAGAACCAGGCAACACTGGTGAGAAGGCACTGGAAGACAACAGAGCTTAACCTATGAGACTGAGAGATAGCTAAAGAGGGGGTGGAGAGGGGGTTATGGACAGTGGGGGGGGGGGTTGCGTTTCATGGATTGAGTGACTGTGAGGGAGATTTCTGGCAACAGCTGCTGGCATACATGGAAAAGCGATTTGATTCTGCTCCGATTTCAGTGTGTCCAAAAGTTAGTCAGTCTCTGTTCCAGTAAGTGTCCTCCCTCAACTCTCGAGACAAAGGCATAAAACAGAGTCAGATGTGCATATCTCCGCTGGCCTCTCCCTGTTCTACTGTAGCTGAGACTTTGGAACCTCTTCCAATAGTCTTGCCTATTGGCGCGTATGCATCAGCTGTGTTGGGTGTTGAACACAGATTACATTCCAAGGTCATCTTGATTACATTAAATGATTTGTTCAAGAAATGACATCATTTTAATAATGCTTGTCATTCGCCCGAGACAAATGAAAGGAATTCCTTGGGATTTTTTGAAGCCATTAATTTAATCAAGCTATCAAATTAAACATGATAAAAACTGTATATTTTTACAATGGAAATGAATAAATAGGTTGCCATTTACAAACTAATTTGCCATCTGTCTAACCCCTGTAGACTCTATTAACCAGGACAACAGACCAGGGTCTGGCACGTCCACCGACAGCTTCCTGGACTCCAAGGTTGCCGTGTTCTCTGCCATCGGCGCTGGCTGCATCATCTTCCTCCTCCTCATCCTCTTCCTGGTAATCTTGCTCATCAAGATGAGGAAGAGGGCCCGCAAGCACTCTCACGCACAGCCCCGCCCCTCCGCCCTGTCGCTCAGCACGCTGTCCAATCAGAACAAGCTGCCGGGCAGCGGGGCCGCGGCAGGGACGGAACCCAGTGACATCATCATACCGCTGCGGACAGAGAACAACTACTGCCCGCATTACGAGAAGGTGAGCGGAGACTACGGACATCCCGTCTACATCGTACAGGAGATGCCCCCGCAGAGCCCTGCCAACATCTACTACAAAGTCTGACAGAGAGGGGAGAACGTTTTAATGAGACGAGGAGCCAAGACACATCTTCTAAAGAGGAGGGAAAAATGACCACCTATAAAGAAATGGGAGGACTGGAGGATATGAAAATATACTACAATTTCAGTAGAAAAGAGGAGCTATTGATTACTCAACTCTTGGACTATTGTTTTATTTTAATGTGGGACTCGGCTGTTAAACGAGCCTGTGTTTTTCTACCGCTTACTGCACAGATCTGTGGGGAACAACGCCCGACGGACTGTGGACTGATGGAGAACCTGAGAACCTGACAGAAACACTGTTGAGTTGGTAGTGGGATGTTTTCCTATTTCTCCTCCTGTCCTGTCCTCACCACATGACCTCGCTCCCTTCATTCTAGGTCGGCTCTTAGACTCTCCAGGGTTTACAGACACAACTCACTGTTTCTGGTTAGTGCATGACAGACACTCGGATGCCCTGGGGTGTATTCATTCCACCAAACTAAATGCTTTAGTCTAAAAAAATAAAAATGTGTTTCCATTGAGCAGATTCAGGTAAATCCCGAATGTTTTGAAAATGAATCCACCCCTGGTGAGCATTTGGAGCCCCTGAAAGAGCAGAGGTTTATTTCAATTCACTACAGTATTATCACAGCACAGTGAACTAGTAGAACACCACACTACAGTGAAAAAGAATGACACTCCCTCACACTGGACTTACAGAGGCTCCAAACTCAAGCGCCAGTCTGTATGCTTGTGTGAGTCTGCTTTTCTTAGGACAAAAAATCCCTGCAAAGATAATGCAACTAGGAAGATTTGACATTGTATGACCATTTTGTCAGACCGCGTGAGGAAAAGTTATATTTTTTCGGCTTAGTGTTTAGGTTCAGGGTAAAAGTTAGAGTTGGGGTTAGGGATAGAACTAGGGTTAGGGATAAGTTAGCGAGTGGTTAGGGATAAGTTTTAGGGCTACGCTTATGGTCCGGGCTGAGGGACAATAGGATTTATAATGGGAATCATGCTCCTCTCAAGGATAGTAAAATCTTAAGTGTGTGTGTATGTACGTATGTGTGTGTGTGTGTACGTGTGTGTGTGGTGTGTGTTAGTCAGGTGCTGAGGATCCAGATAGCTCAGGTATCAGGCGCAGTGTGTGTGTTGCTCCCTGCCCTCACGCTTCGCCTTACTGCACCGAGTATTTTTGATGGAAGATCCCCTGCATCAGACACAAGACAGAGCTATTTTGTTAGATGACCCTACAAGTGCACAATGTATAGAAGTATAGAACGTTCCTGCTTCCTCCACTCCACCTCACCATGATCCCGTTCAGATGAAGTGAGTCTTTGCTGAATGGACCCTGCGCCTGTTTGTGTGTGTGTGTGTGTTACACCAGCCTAACAGGATCTGAGCTATGCCCCAGGTATTTATGACATCCTTTTAGTGCTGTGTGTATTTGAGATGGGGTGCATCTTTCGGGGGGGGGGGTTGAAAAGAGATTCTTAGGTAACAACTAGTTGGAGATCCGTCAGTGCTAATACGATAGCACTAAACAATAGAGCTGATTGGTGGAGCCGTGGATGGCTGGGTGCTCCGGGCCCGTGAGGTGTTGGCCAGGGTGTGTGTGTGTGTCGGGTGTTGGCTCCTGTCAGTGGATGAGTCAGCTGGGGATGTAGCACTGCCACAGTGTGACTAATCATCATGCTAGCAGACACACACGTGCACGCTCCCATATGCACTGGCCCTGAGGAGAATATGAGCATGGCTCGTGAAACAGAAGGGTAGAAGAGGAGAGGCACAGTGTTGGTTAGCAGATTTATCTTCCTCCTCCAGTTGAGCTCTGAAATAAAATTACGAGACGAATATTCCACAGTGAAGGTGCTCACACACGGACCAGACCCCAGCCAAAACTCAGAGAGGGAGAAATAGAAAGAAATATTCCACACTCAAGGTGTTCAGTCACTGAGGAAATTCCAGCTTCAGCTATCGCACAGAACAGGACAGAGTCACGATTAGCTTCAGCGCCTCTATGTGTGTGTGTGCATGTGTGTATGTGTGTGTGTGTGCAATCTGCATTGGGCAAAAACTCCCACTGCGTACAGAAGGCTTGGAAATTGACAAATAGATGAATCATGGACTCTGTCTGCCAAATACCAACTAGTAGCATATAATACAATATACCATGAGACCAGACGGAGACCGATAAGAATATGGAACAGATAGGAAAGTGGATCGTTAAGTTACTTTGTCCAACTGTCTGCTGGTGAGTTACATTCTACACCATCAAAGTGTTACCACAAAACCATTTCCCCATTCTAGTTATCCATTTGGGATGTGTTTCAAACGAGGCAAAAAATATGGAGCCAACCATGTAAATACTGGAGGTGAACTCTGATCTTAAGACCGGTAAATTTCACCCAAGCACTGCTCCTAAAACACTTACGTCTAGATTTTTGTAATGGAGATAGGATTTTGTAAATAGTTGTCTTTTTAAAGAAAATGTGTGTTTTGTATGAATCCTTGCATTTTGTCAATGTTCCTTATGAATTTTTTTAATTTTTTTGTGTAAAACGAGACATCTGGTTCAGGTTGTACGAGCTGGTCGTCTAAAGTGTCCAGTATTATAAGGTATCAGCCACTCATTTCATTGAGCAATCAACCTCCAGGCCTAATCCCTACACTCTGAGGCCTACCAATAGATAGTTCTGTTGCTCCCAACTGAATGTCCTCAATACATAGGTTTAATCATTACAAAAACATTTCCAACTAGCCTACCAAAAGACAAGCTAGAACTGCAGGTATTAACTTATTGCTATTCCAATCTTTTTAGATCGACAGCAAGGTTATTTTAATGTCTCTATCCACGTGGTTTCAGAATCGCTTTTCTTCCTAGCCGGCACCGAACAGAGAAACTGCATAGAAACACTTCATCTGTTCCATCTAGTCAGCAAAGAAGAGCAAAGCTCCCAGCTTTGATACATATAGTTAATGAAGACAGGTAATAGTTGCTGTTGTGATAATAATAATAATGCTAATTCAGTTAAGGAATGGATAGATGTGGCTCTATGTAATCCAGTTCCTATCAGATACAGTACTTAGTTTTCATGATGACAATGTTGTTATTTCTGGTTTCTTACATCTTTTCCCTTCTATATCACAAGAGTTCTCACCAGACCCTTGGTTCGTCACAGCTCAGAACATTGCTGATTTCTGCTCTCGTTCAAGACACCTAGTTTTCTGTTCAGTGTGCATGTCGGATAACCTGTTGATTTTGTTTCTCTCATAAGCGTATGTTTATTTTTGCCATTAACCTCGCCGCTTCCCAGCATATTCCTGTTGCCACCAGCTACCATGATAAACTTCCACAAGTTTGGAAATTCACATATTGAGAAATAAATTTTTTCCCATGGAAATCATTTCTTTGGATTG
>JACXGM010001551.1:10948-27747 GCA_016801145.1 Umbra pygmaea
ACACACACACACACACACACACACACACACACACACACACACACACACACACACACACACACACACACACACACACACACACACACACACACTCTGGAGTGGTGGACAGATGGGTTTGTTCTGACACATTAGTCCGATTTGAGACACACACAATCTTTACACACCCCACACACATGCTTCATTTGTATTTTTAAAGAGGGCCATCCCATAATGCTAACCCTCCCTGCATATTAAGTCATCCTCATATCAGCCAACTCGGCCTCGCCGTCTACTACAATTACCGTCTTCCACAGTTTATTAAAGTGGATTGGTTGCACTCTGCATTTCCACTGCAATTGCATAAAATGACAGCTTGTGTTCTCCACTGGTGAAGGACAAATTCCAGGCACTGTGAGTGGATGTGTTTGTGTGTATTGTCGGTCTGTGAAAACAGAGATGACATGACATGTTATTGGAGTGATTGGGATTTTTCTACTCCTAGTGCTCTTGAGATGGTGCTCTGCTCGGCATGGCTGGTGGAAGGAGAGAACACGTTTTCAGGTCTGCTGTCCTAGATCACCATGGAGATCCAGAAGGACAGTTATTCACTGGTTTGTCAAGTAGCTAATAAATGTTTGTTAACCAGTCAACTGTTTTCTGGAATAAATCTCCTGGTAAAACCCTTTGTGGACTAGCACTGCTGATAAGCTATTGGGGACCATTCCAACATGAGTTAAGACCTCATGTCCGTTTTCCTGCACTTTTCTTCTCCTCAAACCACTCCTCGACACTCATTGTGGCTTCAAGAATGCTGTTAAAAAAACATTTTTTATGAAAAACTATTATGGTTAAGGGCATTAACATAAAAGTTATATCTATATGGTATTGTATAATATCTACATTTCTGTCATTTAGCAGATGCTCTTATTCAGAGTACGTTAAGTACAGGAACATTCCACTGGAGCAACTTAGGTTTAAGTGCCTTTCTTAAAGACATTAGGCACAGTCAAGTATCAAACCGGCATCTTTACGACGACAAGTCTAACTCCTTTACAAAAGAGCCGTCTGATGGAGTGTTTAATATTTTTATTTAAACATTGGAGGACTGCTGAACACAAATGGCACATTTTTTAAAAACCTGTTCATTTAAACTGTAATTATTATAGCACTTATAATGTTTTTATGTTGTTAGCCATTTATTTTTACTAGGTATACCAGTTTCATGGCCAAGGCTTACTTGAAAAAAGCGATTAAATTCAAGAGGTGACATCTTTGTTTAAATAAAGCATAACATTTTCTAACCATAATTATTACACACTACTGATTAGATAAGGAAATAAAAATGTCTGAAATGGATGCATTATCTCCTTCATAATTCCACCAGCTTTTTGCCTGATGAAACAGTAATTAACTTTGAGCAAATCCACCGATTTCAAGTGAAATAACATTTTCCCCAGAAAAACTACCATTCACATTTGTACTGTAATTAACAAATCAATAGAATGTATTCATGAGAAAAAAATACATTTAAAAAAAGGAATATTTCTAGTTGATAATCTTTCTAAAACATTAATAATGTATCTGTGTTTTATGATGGGTGTTATAACAGTTTATCATTTTTTATGGTAAAAAGGACTAGGCGAATGCAATTACTATCAAGGGAAACACTGATAAAGAATTTTCTGACACATGCAATACTTCCACGTCATTCATGCAGCATGGACCAGGCTACTCGTTTCTCCCTATTAAGATTCAGTGAATATTTATCTTCCAACATTACCATAGGTTGAGGAAATACATGGGTAAATGTTAAAGAATCAATCATACCATTGTTTTTTTCCCTTTTGTGTGTGAAGGGTCTATACTTCAAAAAGATTTTCATGCACATCTCCCTTGGAATTCTAGAGAATGTTATATTAAGGCCAAACCTGTTTGATTGGAACTCTATTTAGATGCTACCCTGGAAATCCAGAGTTCTTGCAAGAGCACAATTTGATTTTGCTCAGCAAGTTACTCTGGCACCGAGTAATTCTGCTCATTAACTATGCCCTTGTAGCCGAGGTGCACCAATCAAATCGGTGTATCTGATATAGGCGTGCCAGAGGTGTGTTAAACAGATGACGACACGACAGCGCTGCGACCTCGAAGTCATTAGTAAACATTGTAAGATCGCTATGGATGAACACCAGTTGTTTAAAACAACTTTGGCCACTACAATGAACGAGTTAGACTTGGCTTTTTGTCTAAAAGAGGAACAGAAGACGGCGCTCGAATCATCGTTCCTTTTTTATAAAAATAAGTTTTTGCGGTTTTGCGACCTGATACGGCAAGAGTTTTATCTACCAGTTAGCTCCGCCATAGGGGCTTAGTGAAAAACCACTGGTGATTGGTCGTAGTGTTATCCAATTGCGTACCTTGAGATTTTCAAATGCATGCTTGGTGCCGCCCCTTGAGTTGGGTCATTTTCATTACTCGAAGCCAGACCCATATCTTCTCCGGATTTGGGTCGGGATTTTTCCAGGCTATTTAGATGCCACATTTTAATAACCCTCCCCCAAGCGCGTTGGTGTTATGGTCATTATTTTCAGACCAGGTGTGACACATTTATAGATGTTTGTTCAGTTGGCTACTTCACAACATTGCAGAAAATATAGGAAAACCTGTAGGAAAAACTTTAATCTGTTTTGTCAGAAGTGTGCTAAATGCAGAAAATCTGGATATATTGGGATACTTTCATATACGGCTATAAGGAAAAGAAACTGGGAAATTCAAAGTATCCAAAAGTGGGCTTATGTTGTTTGTAACTCCCACCCACAGGGAGTGGGTGTTGAGCGTGGTAACGGTGTCCTGCCTGCTCTTGGAAACCGAGTGCCACGGAGAGGAGGGATTACTGGGTATGTGAAGTGTTTAGATGCAGATCTTAAGTGTGTCAGCTTCTCAGCTTGGTAAGACGGAGAACCGTTGGCGAGCCTGAGCCTTAGAAGACCCCGTCTGTCTTTTAAGACATTTTGCCTGTTAAGTCATGCAAGGTCGTTATGCTGTAGTTATCCAGTGGGAGCTTTTAGTTCCTAACACATTTTGTTGAGGCACTGACGAAAGCAGTAGATGATGGGCAATCAGTTGGACTCAAAAGGTAAGGCCGGTACAGAGTGACTCAAACAGCTTGTGTTTAAGTAAGGTCAGCTTCTTAAATTTTATTGCTATGGTCGTTAACTGTACCTCACAGATGGACCTGAAATCCTAACATAGATTTTATGTTTGCACAAATGTTTTTATGTCCTATGGCTAGCTGGTGGCCTGGGTATTTGTGTTGCAATTCACATTCTGAACTGACAAAGGAATAAGGAATGCAGCATCTAGTATGCCAGAAATTCAGAAGTCGAAGATGACTACAACCCTCACAATGGAAACACATTCATGTGTAGGTTGAGTCATTAACATCTGTGAAGAGGGATGCCACAACAAAATAGAATAACTAGACAAAGAGTGAGCCTATGTAAAAAAGGTTTACTTTCTGTCAGTTGTTTGAGTAATCACAGAATTATGTTATAACATAATAATACATTATAGATCTATTAATTTCAGATACTGCAGACAGCTAATTATTAACATTTATTAATCCTTTTCTAATCATACTCACTATTTCAGTTTCAAATATTAACCTAAAGCCTATGTGTCACAGGCTAATTCATAATGTAGATTTTTCTTCCAAATGCATTAATCTCAGTGGTTTAAACTATACAAGTTTTAACTTTAAACTATTACAGCGAAGGCTGTAATTGATAGCTGTCCCCGTTTGTATTAAAACAACTGGTCACTTTAATGTTTGAATTTCACCCAAAACCTTCAACACAGCCTTCCTGGTTGCCGGAGGTAGTATGAAATCACTTAAGTGTGCAGGCAAAGCACTTCCACTCTTCATTTGCATTTGGTGACTGAACTGTGAATAACACACCTGCAACGGCAAACAAATGCATTCATGGAATTAACCTCTGCACTGCAAAATGTGGTCGTCTAAACCACTGCCTCGCAGCTAACAGATGTGTCAATGTGGCCAGGAGTCCAAGTCTACTTTATGGCATTTAAAAAATGCTTAGATGGGTAGGATGTTGGACTGGGATGCCTTGTCCGATCGCTATCTAGCGACCCATGTGGTAGGTTTGGTTCCTGCAAACTCAATAATGGTTATTAGTTAGAGATTGTATGTACAGTTGAGTTCTTCCTGGTTGACTGAGTAGTGTGACAAACAGCACACTGCTAGGTAAGATATAAACCAGAGGAGATCTTTAACTCTCTCAAACCTACTGGGGACTTATTGCAATGAAATAATCCATCATTACAAGTTGGACACCAATGAATTGTGAGTGGAAAAAGCAGGTTATTACCATATAACTTAAAAGAAAATAAATAAAAAAAGACATGATATACAATATAAATTTTAAAATGCATACTTCTAAATTTGGCATGCGGTACTATTTTCCAGCCAAGCCAATAATAAGAGGTCTCCCAAAAGTTTTGAATACACCCTGCAACACAACTCACTATTAGCGTTGTCTACTCAGGCAATCAGAAACACATTCACATAATGAAAAACAAAGGTTTGCTTAACCAAACGCTGACAGATCGTAAACACCAACCTGGCGTGCATCATTTCCGTGCACTCCAGACAGAAGCAGCACTCCACCCACGAGGCCTCGGATACTCATCTCATTCCAGCCACTAGGTGCTGCTGGATACACAGAGAAAAGTGTGATGGAGTGAGAGAGTGAGTCAAAGAGGGAAAGTGTGACAGTGGAAAAGTGTCTGCGCGTGGCTCGACTGACTCCATAATCCTTCTATTTCTGGGTCTCTCTCTCCCTATCTGTCCTCTGTCCTCTCTTCCTTTTCCCTCTCTCCCCCTGTCTGTCTCGGCTTCCCCATCTCTCTCCGCCCCAGGGCAGATACACTCATCTGTTTCCTTCCTTGGTCCCGAGACGCCCCCATAGAGACACGCTACTGTGGGTTTATTAAACACCCCCCCGTGTGTGAGTGTGTGAGTGTGTGTTTGTGTGTTTGTGTGTGTATGTGTGTGTGTGTGGGTGTGTGTGTGTGTGTGTGTGTGCCACAGGGGCCTAGCTATTGTTCTGAGCCGAATCAACATCACAAAATATCATTAGAGCATTCTGCAGCAGTGGAGAGGATGGGCTCAGCTAAAGCCTGAGTGCGGTTATCATTACGGTTGATATTAAATCCAATCCACATCTTATTAACTGTAAATACCATTTGAAATATATTCTAATATATTATCTGTGCTTGACTGGTCTTGCATATCTCCATGGAACCGTTAGAAATATTGAAATCTGGCTGAGGAGTGAATACCAAGGGACAGTTTCCTGTATAAAGATGAATCCTAAGACTTTATTTCTTATAATAATCAATGAAAAAGTACACACTTTTGGTGGAAGTATTGATAATTGGGACATCATCACACCACAGGGTTATATTTCTAATCTAGTGCATGTTAAATATCACCTAAATTAAGCATTCTATCAGCAATTCTTAAACATTGTGAAGAAAACACAAAGATGTTAAAGAAAACAGATGATTTATAGTACAATGTAGTGTCATTTGAAGTAAAAGAGACGTTAATATCATGGTAGAATGTTGTGTCCAACAGAGAGCGGCTGCTTGATTAAAGCGTCACAGAAAATAGCAAAAAGTGTTGTGCTTTTCTGGGTGTTTTTTGCCACAAAGCACACGAAAAAGGCTAAATTCAAACCAGCTGACCTGCATACAACTTTGATTTGATGTTTGTTTTAAAAAGAAACAATATCCATGTTAAAAGTAAAGTTCAAGTATCAAGGTTTACCTTCAACTGAACGACAAGATGGTACATAGATGAATAAATAAATTGAACCGATTGGCCCAGGAGCCACTGACCTCTTGGAGCTCAACCAATTGATTTGAGCAGATTGTGGTCATACCATTCCATAAACCAAAATGATAGAGGAGCTGTTTTCTGTGTATTTGGGTTTTTACAACAATAACTTACACTGTCCCTTGTGTGGAGCCCAGCTGATACCACGTCCCGCTCAGTGGCGTAACAAAAAAAGATCCCTCTACACAGAAATGTAATGTGTTCGGTCACAAGTTAGTTGTCAACATAACATGGTTCTGAATCAACCAGTGATCAGAATGGAAATCAGAACTATAATCACAATCACGTTAATCGTCACTTGTAATATCAATACAACAGTACAGCAATAAATTACACTGGTAGGGAATGTAAGGAAACAGCAGCAGCAAAAAACAAATGCTATCCTATATACAGAATGATGTTAGAGTTAGCAGCAGAGAGGCCAAATAATATAGGATATACAGTATACAGGGATGTGAGCCAGTACAGCTATTAATAAATACAGTGCCTTGCGAAAGTATTCGGCCCCCTTGAACTTTTCGACCTTTTGCCACATTTCAGGTTTCAAACATAAAGATATGAAACTGTAATTTTTTTTAGAAGAATCAACAACAAGTGGGACACAATCATGAAGTGGAACGAAATTTATTGGATATTTCAAACTTTTTTAACAAATAAAAACTGAAAAATTGTGCATGCAAAATTATTACTTTGTAGCACCACCTTTTGCTGTGATAAAAGCTGTAAGTCGCTTGGGGTATGTCTCTATCAGTTTTGCACATCGAGAGACTGAAATCTTTGCCCATTCCTTCTTGCAAAACAGCTCGAGCTCAGTGAGGTTGGATGGAGAGCGTTTGTGAACAGCAGTTTTCAGTCCACAGATTCTCGATTGGATTCAGGTCTGGACTTTGATTTGGCCATTCTAACACCTGGATATTTTTATTTGTGAACCATTCCATTGTAGATTTTGCTTTATGTTTTGAATCATTGTCTTGTTGGAAGACAAATCTCCGTCCCAGTCTCAGGTCTTTTGCAGACTCCATCAGGTTTTCTTCCGGAATGCCTGTATTTGGCTCCATCCATCTTCCCATCAATTTTAGCCATCTTCCTTGTCCCTGCTGAAGATAAGCAGGCCCAAACCATGATGCTGCCACCACCATGTTTGACAGTGGGGATGGTGTGTTCAGGGTGATGAGCTGTGTTGCTTTTACGCCAAACATAACGTTTTGCATTGTTGCCAAAAAGTTTGATTTTGGTTTCATCTGACCAGAGTTCCTTATTCCACATGTTTGGTGTGTCTTTTAGGTGGCTTGTCACAAACTTTAAACGACTCTTTTTATGGATATCTTTCAGAAATGGCTTTCTTCTTGCCACTCTTCCATAAAGGCCAGATTTGTTCAGTATACTACTGATTGTTGTCCTATGGACAGACTCACCTACCTCAGCTGTAGATCTCTGCAGTTCATCCTTCCATTTCAATATTATCCCTTGCACAGTGCTCCTTGGAATGTTTAATGCTTGGGAAATCTTTCTGTATCCAAATCCGGCTTTAAACTTCTCCACAACAGTATCTCGGACCTGCCTGGTGTGTTCCTTGTTCTTCATGATGCTCTCTGTGCTTTCAATGGACCTCTGAGACTATCACAGAGTAGGTGCCTTTATACAGAGACTTGATTACACACAGGTAGATTCTATTTATCATCATTAGTCATTTAGGTCAACATTGGATCATTCAGAGATCCTCACTGAACTTCTGGAGAGAGTTTGCTGCACTGAAAGTAAAGGGGCTGAATAATTTTGCTTGCACAATTTGTCAGTTTTTATTTGTTAAAAATAATTGTAATATCCAATAAATTTCGTTCCACTTCATGATTGTGTCCCACTTGTTGTTGCTTCTTCACAAAAAATTACAGTTTTATATCTTTATGTTTGAAGCCTGAAATGTGTTAAAAGGTCGAAATGTTCAAGGGGGCTGAATACTTTCGCAAGGCACTGTAGTCTTATGGCTTGTGAATAGAAAATGGCCTTTAGTAGGGGTACAACGGTAGGCTTAAACATGGTATTTTGGTTGGAGAGTCACGGTACGTTTTTGGTACAGCATTAAAATGATTGTAAACAGTTGTTATAGATTATATGTTAGTCCAATTGGCAAAAGATAGGCCTATATCTGTGGCCATAAAGACACCTATCACTCTTTTTGCTGATAAGGGCTGCTTGAACACATTGAGGAGACAATGTTTTTGTTTCATCCCCTTTTCTTGTTGCTCCAATGATATTGTAGGGCCCTATACAATCTGTTTTAGAAAGAGTGGTGCATGTCAGCTACTCTTGTCACCCACCCACTGTCACGGTCAGGGAATAGTGAGGAGTCACACGCAGAGAATCTGAGGCAAATAGGCTTTACTGGGAACATTCCTCCAGTTCGAATGAATATACACTTTGAAAGAAAACAAATGGTGGCATATACAGGAAGGCCACAAACACACGTTTAGCGATCTACATACATACAGGTCTACATCAATATACATATAATGGTCAACATAACACTTCTAACTTGGACAACAGGAAACAATCACCCACAACACTCTCTAAACAGATGGACTTATATAAACCATACAACTAGACACAGCTGAAACAGGTTGATGCTGATGAGAGTGTGTGGGTAGGAGTGGCGAGCGGTGACATCAGAAGGCAAGAGACTCCGACTGCCTGATCCTGTTCAGGCCAGTAGGGGGAGCTCCAGAATCTCCATTGCTTACAATACCACCCCTCTGATGTCCAGCCCTGGCGGCGCGACGCCCCCTGCCCTGGGGATGACCTCGAAGGCGCGTAGCTGGACGATCCGGCCGCCGCAGATGAAAGTCGTGCAGGAGTGAGGGGTCCAACACATCCCCGGCCCGAACCCAGTACCGCTGCTGGGCACTGTTCAGCATCAAACTAGCGAGACAACGCATCAGCTTTGCAAATTCTACTGCCTGGGATATAGGACAAGGTGAACAGTAACCACCTTGACTGGCGAGGGTTCAGTCTCCTAGCTGAGTGAATGTACTCCAGGTTATGGTGATCAGTTCAAATGAGGAAAGGGTGTTTTTCCCTTTTTGGGGTTTACTCTGTGTGGGTCGATCAGAATCAGCTCCTCTCCCTTTTTTTCAAACCAACAGCTAATTCCATTTCGTAACAATGATCTTCCATATCGACACTACAACTTGGGTTATACAGGTCCTTCTCAAGAAATTAGCATATTGTGATAAAGTTCATTATTTTCCATAATGTAATGATAAAAATAAACTTTCATATATTTTAGATTCATTGCACACCAACTGAAATATTTCAGGTCATTTATTGTTTTAATACTGATGATTTTGGCATACAGCTCATGAATTGACACCCTCAAGCAAGAGGGTAAGACACAGAAAGAAATTTCGGAACAAATAGGCTGTTCCCAGAGTGCTGTATCAAGGCACCTCAGTGAAAAGTCTGTGGGAAGGAAAAAGTGTGGCAAAAAACGCTGCACAACGACAAGAGGTGACCGGACCCTGAGGAAGATTGTGGAGAAGGACCGATTCCAGACCTTGGATGACCTGCGGAAGCAGTGGACTGAGTCTGAATTACAAACATCCAGAGCCACCCTGCACAGGCGTGTGCAGGAAATGGGCTACAGGTGCCGCATTCCCCAGGTCAAGCCACTTTTGAACCAGAAACCGTGGCAGAAGCGCCTGACCTGGGCTACAGAGAAGCAGCACAACAAAACAACAACAAATTTGGCATGTCATTCGGAAATCAAGGTGCCAGAGTCTGGAGGAAGACTGGGGAGAAGGAAATGCCAAAATGCCTGAAGTCCAGGGTCAAGTACCCACAGTCAGTGATGGTCTGGGGTGCCATGTCAGCTGCTGGTGTTGGTCCAGTGTATTTTATCAAGGGCAGGGTCAATGCAGCTAGCTATCAGGAGATTTTGGAGCATTTCATGCTTCCTTCTGCTGAAAAGCTTCATGGAGATGAAGATTTCATTTTTCAGTACGAACTGGCACCTGCTTACAGTGCCAAAACCACTAATAAATGGTTTACTGACCATGGTATTACTGTGCTCAGTTGGCCTGCCAACTCTTCTGACCTGAACCCCATAGAGAATCTGTGGGATATTGTGAAGAGGAAGCTGAGAGACGCAAGACCCAACACTCTGGATGAGCTTAAGGCCGCTATCGAAGCATCCTGGGCCTCCATCACACCTCAGCAGTGCCACAAGCTGATAGCCTCCATGCCACGCCGCATTGAAGCAGTCATTTCTGCAAAAGGATTCCCGACCAAGTATTGAGTGCATAACTGAACATAATTATTTGAAGGTAGACTTTTTCTTTTTTTTGTATTACAAACACTTCGTTTATTGGTCAGATGAAATATGCTAATTCTTTGAGATAGGAATTTTAGGTTTTCATGAGCTGTATGCCAAAATCAGCAGTATTAAAACAATAAATGACCTGAAATATTTCAGTTGGTGTGCAATGAATCTAAAATATATGAAAGTTTAATTTTTATCATTACATTATGGAAAATAATGAACTTTATCACAATATGCTAATTTCTTGAGAAGGACCTGTATATATTAGCAGGTGGAGGAGAAAAAAAACTTGTCAAACTAAACAAACTTGGAAAATTTTAAGAGAGCACAAAACAGCATGACTAATCAGTCCGCCATCTTGCTGGAACGACCACACCCCCAGACCTGCATTGATTGGATTAAGCAATTGTAGACAGATGAGCTGGCACACACTAATCATAGATAGTTGCTATTTGTAAAACTATGACTAACAGAACAACAGGGACATCTCCGGGGGGGGCCCTCCCCACCTTGAGGCCTCAACGCATAGCATTTCCTGTGGGTTCGTCAAGTGCTGAGGCTTTGATCCATTTGGCAGGCTCAAGAATGCCATTGCGCCATTTTACGCTTTCAGTCAAGGATGTAACTGCTGTGAACAGCAAAGCAGCGAGCAAAATTCTGTTGAGTGCAGCACTCAAATTTCAAACAATGCCTCCAGAATCCGCTGACCTCCTGAAGAACAACCAATCAGGTTAAAGTAGGTGTTCTAATGTTCCATGAACAATAAAGGAGGATATGATTTTGTATGTATTTCAGTTTCCTCAGCAATGCCTTGTGCAATACCTTGCGTGGGGCTTAGCGCATACTGCTTAAAGTCAGATTTTCACCAGTTGCAGATCTGTTTTTGCCATATGTTGAGTTAGACAGATGTCTAGTCCAGTATTTTCTGTTTTGGCTCCACATATGCTCCACAAGGCTGTGGAAGTTGTAACAAAGTGAAGGAGAGCATTGAAGATTTCTCTGGGTCCTCTACCCTACTCCATGAAGCACGCTGACCGGGAAAGCTGTGCCATAGGATTATCTAGTTCTTCATTTGACTATAAAATAATTAGCTGAATAGTGAGAGCTTGGTACTGGCAATTTCAAATACAATTATTTTTAGCTATTACCTGAAATATTGAGTAGATAATAAAACATATCACATCTGAAGAAAATCTAAACTGATTTTAACCTATGTAGCTATAGTCTGTGTAATTCTTGCACATCTGGTTGTACTTCATACGGCAAAATGCAGCAAGAGTTGAAAATATTGAACGCATGCACCACAAAGAACGCCACGCATTCCAGTCATAGACAGTATAAATGAATGACGCCATTCATTCCTATGGAGAGCAAGTGAAGTCAATAAGAAGCCCTTTTTCCGTGGTAGCCGAGCTGACTGCGCAGCCTCAAGCTGAGCATGATGATGTAGATGTGACGTGAGCAACGTCTCTTAAAGTTGAAATTCTTCTCGTAGCCGTGCCAAGAGAAATTTGAATCATTCCGAATCTTGCCTCTGCAGAAATACGGGGAGCATGAGTAGGAAGTATTTACTATCCATCAAAACGTTGCTGAAATTTTTTGTTCCGATGCTTTTCATGGACTCTATGTGCTTCTCTCTTGTTGACTGTATGCCTCCAGGTCCCCCAATTGCCTGCGAGCTTCTCCTGGACTATAAGGTAATTTCTCTACTGTGTGACAGAAAGTTGGCTGGTTATGACACAACAGTTAGCATATTTTCACAAAAATGGCTGCTACGAGGCCATAACGTGAGATACAAGGTACTGGAGCTTTTTATACATTGTCCTGTTTCTTTCAAAATAAACAATTGACAAATAGTCTTTAAATGCTTAAGATGTACATTTATTTAATGTCAAAGTGACCCTAAAATGAATAAGAGTCTATGGAATGCTAACGTGAGGTGATAGCCAGGTAACATCAGAATCCACCCAGGGCTGTTTCAAATTCCGGGTTTATTTTTAAAGAACCAGGACAATGTATAAAAAGCTCCATTAGCTTGTATCTCACGATATGTCCCTGTAGCAGCTGTTAACATATGCTAACTATTGTGTCATAACCACGCAACTTTCTGTCGCACATCAGAGAAATTACAGTATTACTTGTCCAGGACAAGCTTGCAGGCAATCAGGGGGATGTGGAGGCATACAGTCAAAATGATAAAATAATGAATCAGAATACTAACCAAAAGTTGCTCCTGCTCCTACGCTCATGGACAACTCCTACTCACGCTCTCCTTCCTCTGCAATAGGCAAGATTCAAAATTATTCAGATTTCTCTTGGCACAGCTACAAGAAGAATTACAACGCTCAGACACATTGCTCATGTCACATCTACGTCGTCACGCTCAGCTTTAGGCTGTGCAGTACGCTCGGCTACCACCAAAAAAGTGCTTCTAATTGAATTCACTTGCTCTCCATAGGAATGAATGGCATCTGTTTGTCCATTCAGTACACTGTCTATGTCTCGGACCGGCTCTGGCAATGTCTAAATTGCAATTTGCAAACAACACTATTGCTATGCATGCATGCACAATTTAGCGGATTCCCATGTGACACAAGGATTCTTCTCGCAAGTACAGTTCTGTTCTTGCAACTCCAGTCGTTCACGCTCTCAAACATAATAGATGTTGCTTGCGTGAGACGTACTGCACGCGCACAATATTTGGCGATGATCTAACACCAAGGGGGAAGATTTAGACCCAGAAGTTGAAAAACAGCCCTGGGTGGATTCTGATGCTAACTGGCTACCACCTTACGTTAGCATTCCATTCATTTTGGGGTCCCTTTGACAGTGAATATATCTGAAGCGTTTAAAGACTCTATTTGTCCAATGTTTATTTCTAAAGAAAGAGGACAATGTATAAAAAGCTATATTACCTTGTATCTCACATTATGGCCCCTTAACAGCCATTTTTGGGAAAATATGCTAACTATTGTGTCATAACCACACGACTTACTGTTGCACAGTAGAGAAATTACCGTATAATCCAGGAGAAGCTCTTAGGCAATTCGGGGACATGGAGGCATAGTCAAAAAATGGAGTCAAAATTACAAAAAAATAACTAATTGGAATACTTACCAAAAGTTGCTCCTGCTCCTACGCTCACAGACAACACCTACTCACGCTCTCCTTCCTCTGCAATAGGCAAGATTCAGAATGATTCAGATTTATTTTGGCACAGCTAAGATAAGAATTACATCGTCATGCTCAGCTTGAGGCAATATGCTCGTCTACTACCGAAAAAGTGCTTCTAATTGGCTTCACTTGCTCTCCATAGGAATGAATGCATCTGTTGGTCCATCCATATACTGTCACTATTCTAACGCCATATACAGTACTGCTACACGTTCCTCAAACCATATCCATGCCTATTAAAGGGCGACACTGTTCACGTGGTCTGCCCATTGAAATTGCCATGCATCTCTGAAACACATCGGTATAAAAAGGGAAGTCTCCTTGTTTTAAAGTGAGTTCACCTTGCCTCACACCTTGCCTCACATATCACCAGCAAACACAATCACAATCGAAATGAGGTTCAGACCTGCTGCAGGTTGTTTGGGGAGAGGGAAGCACTCGTTCTCTGAGGCATTTGGCTAGAATTGGTTCTTACTCTGGTTCTGTCTTCAGTAGCAATGATTTTTTTGCGAGGTAGACATATTCGGCTGGAAAAAAGATTTTAAATAGATGGTCATGTGACGCATGTCTCATACAATGTAACCATGCTTGAGATGACAGCAAGTAGCAAAGATAGCATAGCAAGTTTGTATTAAGGAAGTTCAGGATAATAAATGGGTGACATTCATTCTATGCAATTTATTCACACACAAAATATGAATTGAAGCCTTTTAATAAATAACTGTAGTTAATATCAAAAAGAAAATTGCCTACCTCTGTTGAAATGTTTGCATCTCTATACATAGATGTCGCCACATCATACAGCTCCAGGAAACCAATTACAGAAATAAGCTTTTGTAGTTGACTCCATATTCTAGGTAAATGCTATAACTATCTAGATAGAAATAATGTGGACAAAAACAGAACTTAGAAACATAGTTTTTATTGAAGAAAAAGTTTATTTTGGAAAAAAAAGCACTAATATGACCCCGTACAATCTCGTATGACTGTGTGATATTTGGTTGGGGAATTACATTTGGTTGGGAAAGCTAAACAAATTCTTTGCTTCCAATACATGCCAATCTACCACTGCACCGACTGCACTGCACTAAAAATTACTAGGGCTGTTTTATCACTTTCAATGGAAGAAGCAGTTCAGAGGCCTGTAGCTAATTTAAATCTTGGTGAGAACAGGATTGTCCTAAGTATGAAATCCCAGAGTTGACATGAAAACAAGAACAAAATACAATTTTATTCCCTCAAAATACTATTTATTATATATATGTTTTTCTTTTTGTCAACTCAGGGGCTCCATATTTGGGCTCTGTACACAGCACATTTTATAATCTTAAAGAATAAAAACATTAACCACCTCCAAATGTAATATCCATGAACAGTTTCCCACTCCCACAATTCTTTTTCTCCTGAATTCTCCTGTTTTTTCTTATGAAGAGATGTGGTGCATATGTTGAAATGAACTAGCCAGGAGTACCAGTTCCTTTTAGCTTACATTCCAATCCTTGCCACTCCTTGTATTTGCCAAATATATTTTGGCACATGACTTTGGCACATGGCATGGGGTACACAGAGTGGAATGTCAGCTAAAGAGACTGATATTTAAGCTTCCCCTTAACAGCCTTGCAAGGAATTCTGACTAAAGATGTCCCCCTCCCAGACCTCTGAGCCTGTCAAAAGGATTTCATTTGGATTACACACTGATTGCAGTCTCTTACTTTTTTACATGTATATTATTTTAAATCTTGGTACTTGTTTTTTTTTACTTAAGAAATATTAACTGAATGAAGGGAAGGTAAAATATTTTCAGAGTAAACAGATTCCATTAGAAAATAGCCATGACTGAGCAATAACTGTGTTGCATTGTGTAATGATTACCTTCCCACGTAGTAAAAGAACAATACAGTTTATTATCAACAGGTAAGTTATAATCCAAAAGCACAGGCACAGAGGACAATCCAAGGCAGAATAATTCCCAAAAACAGAGGAGGGGTCAGGCCAGAATATCAATCTAAGAGTGTTGGCAAAGGTACAAGGGATAATCCAAGGCAGAATCATACAAAACAAAAAAGCAATGGTCAGACCAGAATAACAATGCATGAATTTAGTGCTCAGTATGAAAGAAACAGTACTTACAATACCTTGCAAAGAGGCAATGGAGTGTGTGTGTCTTAAATGCTGACTGAGTGAGAGCAGGTGAATGGAATTTGGTTGATTGAGTCCGGGTTATGGGAAATGTAGTTCTGATCATTCCAGGAAGGGGAAGATGTAGTTCACAGGGAAGAGGAACCAGGAAATGTTACAGAACCCCCCCTAAGGCGCAGCTCCTGAAGGCGCCAAACGGTGGACACGCCACAGGACACCAGGTGGTAGAAGACCCAGGCAGGAGACCGTAGCGGTAGAAACCAGGCCGGCAGAGGCACACCAGGGCGAAGCAGACGAGCAGACCAGGCAGGCAGAGGGAACTCCGGCGGACCGGACGGCAGAGGCAACAGCCGTGGACCAGAAGGCGGAGGCTCGGCCGGGCAAAGCAGACAAGCAGACCAGGCCGGTGGATGGAGCCTTGGCGGGCCGGAGGGCGGAGGCAGCAGCAGCGGACCGGAGGGACGAAGCAGCAATGGCGGGCCGGAGGGCGGAGGCAGCAGCGACGGGCCGGACGACCAAGTCCGGGCAGGCGGAGGTCCGGCCGAGCCAGGCAGAAGCGAACGCCGCGGCGGAGGCCAGGCATGCGGCACCAGAGGCAGAGATCGGGCCGACAAAGGCGGAGTCAATGGCCCCACGGGAGGCGGCCAGGCCGGAGGGGGGCGTCAAGGGGCGAGGCAAAGGCGGACCAGGCACCGGAACCACAGCAGACACAGGAACCTGGAAGGACACTGCACAGACAAGACAAGGCTCAGGCTCGGGGACAAGGCAAGGCTCAGGCTCGATTGTTGGTGGTGTAGCGACCTCTGGTGGCCGAGGCGGAGCGGGAGTGACCTCTAGTGGCCAGGATTGGGTGGTGGAGACATCTGGTGGTCCAGACCGGGTGGTGGCGACCTCTGGTGGCCGGGAAGCTTGAGCGGGAGCGGCCTCTTGTGGCCGTAGAGTGGCTTCTTGTGGCCGGGAGGCTTGAGCGGGAGCGGCCTCTTGTGGCCGGGAGGCTTGAGCGACCTCTGCTGGCCGGGGAACTCGAGCAACCTCTTTTGGCTGGAGAACTTGAGCGACCTCTGCTGGCCGTGGAGCGGAAACAGCGGCCTCTTCTGGCCATGGCGCGGAAACAACGACCTCTTCTGGCCCTGGCTAGGAAACAGCGGCCTCTTCGGGCCGAGGCGCCGAAACAGCTGACTCTTCTGGCCGTGGATCGGAAACAGCGGCCTCTTCTGGCCGTGGATCGGAAACAGCAGCCTCTTCTGGCCGTGGCACCGAAACAGCGGCCTCTTC
>JACXGM010001551.1:27847-53879 GCA_016801145.1 Umbra pygmaea
GCGGAAACAGCGGCCTCTTCTGGCCGTGGCGTGGAAACAGCAGCCTCTTCTGACCATGGAGCGGAAACAGCTGCTAAGGTATGTACACAAACTTATTAGTTCAAACTCGCTGTGTTTATTATAAGGAATCAGTGCAAATCGATATGTGCAATTTCAAAATGTAGCTCTGTTGTTTGCATGTTTTTTTGTGGAAAAAATACATTTTGGAATATTGAATTGTATGACTTCGACAATCGACTAGTGTGGACTTCACTGGAAAATGGGAAATAAACTAAGGTATGTACACAAACTTATTTGTTCAAACTCGCTGTGTTTATTATAAGGAATCAGTGCAAATCGATATGGACTAGTAATGAAATTTTAAACATGTTTTGTGGCTCAAAGCACGCTTTTTAACTTGACCCGTAAATGCATAATGGTTGTCTATTGGCAGCAAAATGTAAACACGGTTTTGGCAATACAGATTGTTTGAGTTATTGACGCTACGGACAGCACTTCCGATATGCAAACAACAGAGCTACGTTTTGAAATTGCCCGGAATTCTCCTTTAAGTAAAGTATGGTATGGAGAAAAACTCACCAAAGTTTGAGTGTTACTCAGAACCTGCCACTTTGGGGCCGAAGTGGACAAGGTGGCTGACTTCTTTTGAACTGTATGCAGACGGCAAGGGACTAATTATTGCAGACGATGCGACGGACACGACAAGACAGCGAAGAAGAGCTTTACTTCTGCACCACGCCTGACCCAACGTTCAGGATGTTTTTCTACCCTGTTGGACACGGGAAAGGCAACAGATTATGAAAGAGCAGTCGCAGCCCTGAATGCATACTTAAGCCACGGGCACACTACCATGTAGAACCGTGAAATTCACGGTTCCGCCAGGTTCTAGATGCAGATCCACCCCTCTGGAACTCGAACTTTTTGCCAGGTTCTTGCAGGCTGACAGCCTCGTCTGGAAGCTTGTGCTGGCGGCACGCCTGGGCGGTCTTATAGCTATGGGATCAAATAAGGGCCAATAATATTTTGAGGTTGTGAAGTGATGTTTGCATGTGTAAAAACGTTTTGCATCTGTGGAAATATTTTGTGAATGTGTAAAAAAGTTTTGCATCTGTGGAAATATTTTGTGAATGTGTAAAAAAGTTTTGCATCTGTAGAAATATTTTGTGAATGTGTAAAAAAGTTTTGCATCTGTAGAAATATTTTGTGAATGTTTTTAAAATGTTTTGCATCTGTAGAAGTATTTTCATTTTGATGCATATTGCACATTTTCTGTTAATCCAATTAACCTAATTTTGCTACTGAAATATTACTGTGTCCTTCAGTTATTTGATAGATCAAAATGAAATTACTGATCAAAACACCCAATTATTTATAAATGAAAGAGAATTCAGAGCGATTTCAAAACATAGCTCTGTTGTTTGGATATCTGGAGTGCTGTCAGTAGCGAGAATAACAATCTGTATTGCCAAAACCGTGTTATCCCGCTGCTCCAGTTTACATCCATTACGCATGTACAGGGCAAGTTCAAAAACTTGCTTTTAGCCTCTAAACATGTTTGAAATGTCATTACTAGTGCATATAGCCATGTGCAGTTATTCCTTATAGTGAACACAGCAAATCTAACAAATCAGACAGTGTACATACCTCTGTTTATTTCCTCTTTTCCAGTGCAGTCCACACTAGTCTTTTTGGGACGGAATCATGGGGAGAGTGCTGGTAGGCCCATTTAAAGGTGGAGAGAGTTGGTAGGCCCCTTTAGGGCCCCTGAAGGTGTGAAAATGACTTCAGCAAAGTATTTAGAGTTTCTGACTGACCACTTTCTTCCATGGTACAAAATGAACAGTGCCTTCCATAGAAAATAATCTTCATGCATGACAATGCACAATTTCATGCTGCAAAGAATACCTCTGTGTCATGTAACTTGCCCTGATAAGATGTATGAAATACAATGGCGGTGCTAGACATTTTTCCCTGGAAGTGCTAAGGGGGAGCTAGCTCAATGCATGGAGGTGCTAACATGAATTGCGTTTATGCACACTCAGGCGACCTGCACAGCTTTCTTAAAACTCAATGACACAAGTGTATGTTCAATAGGAGAAAACCAAACAACATTTCACAATCTCAAAGTTCTATGCGTAATTCCCAATGAGACAGACAAATCACCATACTCTTAAAACTATGAACAAGGGAGAGCACAATTAACATGTTAATATTGCTCTAACACATTTTGGGTTAATCTTTGTTGGGAAGTTCTTAATTAAAACCTATGACCAGGTAAAGCGAGTGCATAAATAACAATTGACAATAAGGATTAATTTTTTACTCCGTTTTCAATTAATTGATGACTGTTAACTCCCTTTACCTGGTAATTTCGGCGTTAATTGCTGATTGAGAATGTATTCATAGAGCAAATTGTGAAGTTGGAAAAAGAAGTCTGCATTATTATTTTCACAATTTGAACGCCACCTTGCAGACCAGACAACAGATCATGAAGAAGCGCAAGCTGGCATTTCCCCCTTGTTGGCAGAGAAATGTTTGAAAACCATGCAGCTGACTTTCGTTACACAAAATGTTATGGACAAAAAGCAAATACTTGCGCGCTACCTTGACCCTGCTCTCCCTGAGTGAAAGAGCTGCCTTGTGAGCGAGATAAAAATAATTATATATATTATAATTACTACTTCAAGCAATTTAGTTACAACATAGACAAATTACATATAGGTATATTTAAAAATTTTCCCCTTCTACTGTGAAAGTTGGACAGCTCAGCACTCCGCTGCAACGTGATCTCGCAGAATTCTCTTAAATGACCACGGACACTGCATGTATTTTGTTTTCTATTCCAGCACGATTCAGACGTGTTGCAAATGGGATTTTTATCCTTTTTTCCTCACTGTCACAATGTTTACAAACAATACATTACAACATAATACAGTACATGTTACATGGACTTAACAGCAAGGTTTCTGAGTGGTTAAGGTTAGTTTAGGGGTTTGGGTAATGCATACATCAAATTAACAGCAAGGTTCTGAGTGGTTAAGGTTAGGATAGGTGTTTGGGTAAGGCTTACATCGATTTAACAGCAAGGTTTCTGAGTGGTTAAGGTTAGGGTAAGGGTTTCGGTTAACCTAACATTGAGTTAACAGCAAGGCCTTAATGTGTGCCCATCGCAGACTTTTCCATGAAACTGCCACTAGACTGCCACTAGAAAACAAGACTCTTGCATACTTATCTTGCATTAACTACAATCACCCCTTAAACGACCGGTCCCCTTCCACTGGTAGTTACATTGGCTAAAATCTAAACTACATTTTATTATACTTATTATATCGTATTCCCCCTCATATTCTTTTCTCACTGGTGAACAACACTGAAATGTCATATTTGAATACACCCCCCCTTGACAATTTTTTTAATTAGAAGGTGTATGGCACCACCAATACCATTTTCTAGATCAGGCCATTCCTCCAAACTGAATAGCCGGCTAGTAAATAACTGATTAGAGTGCCTAAAACACACGTCAAATTTGAAAGAGCTCCAGATTTTTCAGGCCAGTACAGGCTTCTTTTTTATATCTAGCTGAAAACTGTGATGGGGAAAAGCCATTATTATCCCTACCAGTAACTAAATAAACTATGTAAAACTGAAAGCATTACTCATTTTTCGCTCTCTGTCCAAACCTGCACATGGAGGTAGTACAGCAGCAAGCAAACAATAGTAGCTATTTGTACCATCGGTCAACTGCCTTGATAAATCAGTGCGTTCATTAGTGTCACAAAACAATTTGTTCGGCTCAATAGAAAGAAAAAAGATAAATGTGTCCCGTCCTGTAAAATAATGGGACACATTTATCAACACTGCTTTGCACATTTTTTTAGTCATAGAGAGACTAACAGAAGTGATTGACCACAACGCCTTTCATATTTAAAGTAGTCTGACACAAGCACTTAAAAGATACATATAGAACTACGCATTTTATTTCAAAAGTCAATTGAGTTTAACGAAACCTTTTTGATAAAATATATGATTTCAGCAGTGCCCTAAACCTACCATTGGGACTGAACAACAAACGAATGTGGAGTTTGTTGGTTCAATCTTAGGAACAAAGTTGATAAGTAGAATGTATCGGCTTCTTTTACAATTTCTCCATAGCAGAAACACATGTTGATTATATGTAGACACTTCTACTAAGCTAGCATCTAGAATGAGAAATCTACAACAATATAGAATGATAAAATTAATAATTTTGTGATATTGACACCAAAAAAATCAACTTCAATAATAAATGGAGTTATAAAAAAGCGTTGTGATAGAATACATTTTATGATGGAAAACATGATCATCTTTATGGGAATAGTCATTACTACCACCATCCTCTAGGGCGGAGCTATTATAGACAATAGTTGATTAAGTAAGATAAAGTTCATCTCCTCCTCTGTCCCCTGTTGACTTCCATCTATGAGGCTCCATCATCTCTGTTAGTGTGTTGTTCAGGTGCATACAGTTGGACTTTCTTTTCTCAGACAAACTACTGTTTCGAGAACCCAGAGGGGCATGCTCTATATTTGTAAGTGCCACTGCCTGACGCCTGTGGGTGGTAAGACTTCCTGTTGTGAAAGATTTCTCTGTAGATTAACCTCCTTTAGTGAAAATATGGATATGCTCTCTGCAAGTATGTGGGTGTGCCTTCATCGGCTCCTGAAGTACGGCTGTCTCAGTATTCTTGAGCAGCTATCACACATTGTTGATTAAAACATTACAGCAGCACGTCAGTGACACGAGTATCCAACCCGACTGCATGGCTATATCTAGAATTTGAGACTGCTCCGTCGAGGTGAACCAAAGTCAGTTGTCCACTGTGGGTCCACCCAGTAGACCAAAGGTGAGGTGCAGCTCGACCTCTACAGCAAACCAGAGGAAAACACGGCGTCCAGTCTTTTAACAGAACGTACCGGTTTCAGGTACACACCCAACATGTCTGTGTCTGCGTGGAGGTCTGAGGTACCCAGCAGAACATCACAAGGTCAAAGTCTCTTTAACACCATTGTCTGCTACATTCTTCTGTTCAGGCACTGTTCTGGCTCCCTCTGTATTAATTAAGAAATCCTCTTGATTGAGCTTTGGCCAGGAGATCCCAATACATTTTGTGTTGTCGCTTATAGTATCCTTATAGTATAGTTCCAGTAGCTTAATTTCAGGCTGGAGGCATTCTATCCACTCAAAACAGAGATGTTTGGTTGTTTTGATGTAGTAATTTCTTATCTCAGATAAAATGGTATTTTGTATTTTATTTGGATCCTTGTTTGTTGAAGCCCATGTAATGGCTACCCTTCAATGAATCAAATAAAATCCATGACCTGTATTCTAGACTTCTGTGTTATTCATAGGTAATCAAGCTCTGTAAACTGTTTGAAATTCCTATCAGATATTTTAAAAATCATAAAAATCATTGTTTTATGTTATTTAACCATTATTTAACCAGGCAGTGTGTTTTGGGTCATTTTCCTATAACATTGTGAGTTGCAACCCAATACATCCAGTGGTATTTTCTTGTACATTGGTAGCCATGATGATTTTGTACACTTATGAATTCATTCTGCGGCCACCATCAGTTGTTAAATCATCAACAAAGGTGAGTGAGCCTGTTACGTTCGTACTGCTCCCCAGGAGGGGAGTGGGATGTCACTACCAACGCCCAAGGCCAACCGGCAGCCAGCAAAAGAGGTATGGGGTCATAGGTGCAAGCAAGGACACAAACACAAGTATAGTACCTTTTTAACAAAGGGCTTTTATTAGCCAAGGTAAATTGCAATAAATAATATGTTTGGGAGGAGAGGCTGGACAGGACCAAAGGAAAGAACTCAAAACAAAGGTTAACTCTACCATGCTCTAACCTAACACACACAGAACCTACACCTATACTGGCACACGAGTGAGGCGCCCTATCCAAAGTGCAGGTGTGGTCTGTCCAGGTCTTGCCTAGTGTGTATAACAGGGGAGTTACCCTACGGGTTGTAACGGAGGGGAGGAGTCAGGGATAAGTGATGAGAAGTTGATGATCAAACCTTCACCTGTGGGGAAAAAGACACACACACTATAAAAAACAACCTATAGAATCTACTCAATAAATGTGAGGTAACAATTTGCACTCTTTTTGTTTGGGTAGATTTTACCACATGTTTAAAGTAAAGCATACCTTTACTTAAAACATCTGCTGAAATCTACCCAAACAAACAGAGTGCAATATAGTATTCACTTGTTATTATATGTGAACAATCATTCCAATAGGAAACACCAGAAAGTCAAATTCCATGCATAAAATTGGGGACGGAACTGCTGTTGTTCATATTTGGTACTGTAAAATATTCGTTTTTGCCTCACATTCATCTTTGTATCATATTTTCGTATGCCTGGAGTGTACAACAAAAATAGCAATTTTGACTGTCCCACTGTATATACAAATTATCACTATATAGAAGAGAAATAAATCTAACTCTACCATAGTTATACAGCCATACATTGAGCTATTAAGATTATTTACTCCCTTGGGAAATATGAGCCAGAATTTAGAAAATATAACTGTTTTTTATCATCTTGAGCTTGATTCTGTCACAGTTATGGGTTCTCTGGAGAGGAAGGGAGATCGAAGACAGGTGTAGACTTGCAGGTTTTAATGAAAACGTTTCCCGACTTGCATTCAACAGGACAAACATATATGGAGTAAGTACAACTTCAGGCGAAGTATCTCTGTACTCTTAATCGTGGCACAGAACACAACTAGAAACACCTGGCAATATGCAAGAACTGACAAATATCTTAGTCTTCTTACGCTCGTAATTCGTGGCGAGGGCACAGTGTAGAGGGTCCATGTAAAAATGCAAGCACAAGGAAATATTACATAAACCGCACATAACAGGAGATTCATCACAATGAACCGCACCAAACCCCTGACTCACCAGAGTTTAAATAGGATCTAATAGAATCACAGCTGTCTGCAATTAGCAATTAATTAGATATAACAATCTCTAGACTTGACTAAATTGAACCTATCCATAGCTACTGGTGTTCAGGGGGGTGATGCCACAGCTTCATAATACACTCTCAATAATACATTTAGTTAAACCAAAACAGTATATAGGTACTGGCCATATCTATACGGAACCAATATACTACATGAAAACAATATCCCAATAAACAGGAACTATATATTTTTAGTTCATGTCTCAGTTCCACACTGGGCTGGACGTGACAAATTTAAAATAGATGAGAATTATAACATTCAATGAGGTAAAATTTCTTATGAAATGCTTTTTTATAAGTAACATTTGGATTGATTATTGGCACACTTAAAATACATTTTATATCAGTACCTTCGCATTGATAATATACAGTATATATCTTTTAATTCATTAGGAATTCATTACCATAGAAAGCATATTAACGTATTCCATTACAGTCTGGTATGGAAACTGTTGAACGGCTGAAAGAGCTGCACTGCAGAGGGTCATAAAAACCTTACAAAAGATCATTGGACTTTCACTGCCCCCCCTTGAGGATGTCTACAGGCTTTGCTGCTGCAGTAGAGCATCTACTATCATTAAGGACAGTACTCATCCCTTTCATGACCTGTTTGCACTGCTGCCATCTGGAAGATGCTATAGAGCTCTGTAGACTTCTCGATTCAGAAACAGCTTTTACCCAACAGTCATTTTTTTACTGAATTCCCTCTCCCGTGACTCTATCCTCCCATAGCTGCTTTAAATATTTATGAACGGATGGGTATGTAATATTGTTCAAATAACGTGCACAAGACAATTAAGACATTTAAAGCAATTTTTTATTGTTTTTTAATATAGACGATAACAGTCTGTTTTTTTTTCTTTCCATGAGAGATTAAAAATGTTGTTGTATACCATGCAATGACAATAAAGGTAAATTCAAATTCAATTCAAATTCATTAGCAGGCTCAGCAATTTTAGGCCAGATGTGTAGCTTTGGCTGTCACTATTGGTTGAAGTTAAAAAGGAGATTAATTGCATGGAAAATCAACACTCATGTCCCATTCAAATCAACACATTTTCAAGTATTAGTCAGATAAAGCAGAGGGTAAGAAACCTAGGTCCTGAGAGGTAATTTATAGTTGTGGTCTCTACAAAAATTAATGGTATCTGGGCTTTGTGTTGCATCATGGGGGGGGGGGCATCGTAAAACGCTGTGAAAAGGAATCACTTTAATAGACACAGCTAGTGGGTTTTACCAAATGACTCTACTCAAGGCCAGCAGCATTGTAATTGTCATTACTACTTTTTGGAGATAATGCTTAAACATATGCTGTCTAACACATTCAGTGCCCACAAAAAAGCTAAATGGAAGCAACACAGCAAGGATTATGTGGCTAAATAGTGTCTGGAATTTTTTTAGAAACCACTGCAAATGTTTTCTTATATCAGCCCCATTGAAAATCTCTGGAATGTGATCAAGAGGAAAATGGATGGTCACAAGCCATCAAACAGAGCTGAGCTGCTGCAATGTTTGTGCCAGGAGTTGCATAAAGTCACTCAACATCAATCTTTCACATTCACATCTTGAATGCCAAGATTCATGAAAGACAATTATTATTATACAATAATTATTATTACAACAAATGTAGATTTCTCACCTGTAGGTATTATTTTGTTTGGTTGTGTGAATTGTGTTCTGTTTTCCCGCTCAGTGTATCATACTGTATGACCAAATCTCATGTTCTCATTTCTCCTATAGCACAGATAAAAATAACAAACAAATTCAATGGGCGAACACAGGAACTAAATCCACAGAGTATTGAATGGATTGCTGACAGCTGATAACAGTGAACAGAAAACAAGACAGGTGATTGGTGGGACCTGCACACATAACAAACAAACAATCAGTCTAATGAGTCCTGATTGGCAACTGATTGGAGTCGTGAGAAGTGCTATCTTAATTATTTCAGAGCTGTACAGTCGTGGTCAAAAGTTCAGAGAATAACACACATTTTGGTCTCCACGAAGTATGCTGCTTCAGTGTTCTTAGATTTTTTTGTCAGTAGTTACTATGGTATACTGATGTGTAATTATAAGCATTCCATAAGTGTCAAAGGGATTTATTGATAATTACATTAAGGTTATGCAAAGAGTCTATCAGTATTTGCAGTGTTGACCCTTCTTTTTCAAGACCTCTGACTGATGGCAGCCCATTCTCGCATGAACAATGCTTGGAGTTTGCCAGAATTTGTGGGTTTTTGTTTGTCCACCCACCTCTTGAGGATCAACCACAAGTTTTCAATGGGATTAAGGTCTGGGGAGTTTCCTGGCCATGGACCCAAAATGTCAATGTTTTGTTCCCCGAGCCCCTTAGTCATCACTTTTACCATATGGCAAGGTGTTCTATTATGCTGGAAAAGGCATTGGTCATCACCAAACTCTTCTTGGATGTTTGGGAGAAGTCGATCTCAGAGGATGTGTTGGTACCAATTTTTATTCATGGCTGTGTTCTTAGGGTAAATTGTGAGTGAGCCCACTCTCTTGGCTGAGAAGCAACGCACACATGAATAGTCTCAGGATGCTTTACTTTTGGCATGACACATGACTGATGACTCCAGTCCTCAGCAGTCCAATCTCTGTACCTTTTGCAGAATATCAGGCTCTGAGAATTGGCTTCTTTGCTGCACTTCTTGACACCAGGCCTTCCTCTAAAAGTCTTCACCTCACTATGTGTGAGATGCATTAACACCTTCCTGCTGCCATTCCTGAGCAAGCTCTGCACTGGTGGTGCCCCGATCCTGCAGCTAAATAAACTTTAGAAGAAGGTCCTGTCACTTGGTGGACTTTCTTGGGTACCCTGATGCCTTCTTTACAACAAGTAAACCTCTCTCCTTGAAGTTTTTGATGGTTGATTTAGGTGCAACTTACTAGCAGCAATATCCTTGCCTGTGACGCCCTTTCTGTGCAAGGCAATGGTGATGGTACGTGTTTCCTTGCAGGTAACCATGGTTGACAGAGGAAGAACAATGATTTCTAACACCACTGTCCTTTTAAAGCTTCCATTCAGTCAGCATGACAGAGTGTTCTCCAGCCTTGTCCTTGTAAACACTCTCACCTGTGTTAATAAGACAATCACTGACATGATGGCAGGTGGTCCTTTTCTGGCAGGGCTAAAATGCAGTGGAAATGTTTTTTGGGAGATTAAGTTCATTTATATGGCAAAGAGGGACTTTGCAATTCATCTGATCACTCTTCGTGACATTCTGGAGTATATACAAATTGCCATCATCAACACTGAGGCAGCTGACTTTTTGAAAATTTGTATTTTTGTCTCAAACATTTTGACCACAAATGTACACTCACCAGCCACTCCATTAGGTACACCTGTTCAAATGCTCGTTAATGCAAATATCTAATCAGCCAATTACGTGGCAGCCAGTTAATGCATTTAGGCACAACGGGTGCCACTCTTTTCAACTAAGAACAGGAAAGTGAGGCTAAAATGTGCATGAGCCTACCACAATTGGTAGAAAATTGGAAAAACATTGCCTAGTCTGATGAGTCTTGATTTATGTTGAAACATTCAGATGGTAGGGTCAGAATTTGGCATAAAATTCTGATAGATCGATCCTGATCCATCAGAATGAAAACATGGATCGATCCTGCCATGTGTTAACGGTTCAGGCTAGTGGTTGTGGTTTAATAGTGTGGGGAATATATTCTTGGCAGACTTTTGGCCAATGTTTGAATGCCACAGTGTACCTGACTATTGTTGCTGACAATGTACATCCCTTTATGACCACAGTGTACCCATCTGCTAATGGCTACTTCCAGTACAATAACGCACCATGTCACAAAGCTCACATCATCTCAAACTCGTTTCTTGAACATGTAAATGTGTTTACTGTACAGAAATGACCTCCACAGTCACCAGATCTCAATCCAATTAAGGAACTTTGGGATGTGGTGGAACAGGAGTCGCATCATGGATCTGTAGTCAACATATCTGCAGCAACTGCGTGATGCAATACTGTCAATAAGGACCAAAATCTCTAAGGAATTATTCCAGCACCTTGTTGAATCTATTCCATGAAGAATTAAGGCAGTTCTAAAGGTCAAAGGGGGTCCAACCTGGTACTAGCAACGTGTACCTAATGAAGTGGCCGGTAAGGGTATGTTGAGATCAACTTTATGCCACACTCAGCAGGATGAACAGGATGAGTAGTCAGTCATTGAGGCTATAGGCATTAAGCACCACCAGGACAATTGTTAGTTCAAACAGAGTCAGCTTCACTTTTCTCAGCCTCACAACATTAGCGACATGTAGCCTTTCCTCAGAGTGGTCAGGTATATTCGAAAAACACATTCTGGAACTATTCCCTTTAAGCCAGGCGCTATGACATATTAACGGGCTCTGTTTCAAACACTGAAACGCCGAATAAAAACACTGTTCCTGCATTTTCCTGTTGTGATTCTACAGCCCGCAGCTGTATCAGGAAATATCAGCTTCATCAGTATAATGAGGACAGTAAAGCAGTTACCTACTGCAGCCCCTGGCTGAATGATGCAGACAGTGTGCTCAGATTGAAAGACAACTTCTGACTGGCCACAAACCACAAACCTTTTGTCCCTCTTATTACCATTAATTAGTAAGTGAGGAATTTGACACTGTTCCTATCAGCTGTCATGTAGTTGATGCAGGCTGATGATTACAGTCAGAATATGCACCAGGATGGACACTTTCTCTAGCAGATTCTCTGTCCAGGGTGTCCACAGAAGAACCACAAGGTTGCATCTGAATCCCACAGGGACATGTCGGTGTGCATTACATCAGTTGTCAGTAACATACCTGCTTCTCCACATGGAAAAGAGGACATCACACAGACCACAGAATCCGACCCAAAGCTGCACTCAGTTCTGTGGTTAATCAGACATGGAAGGCCAGAGAACCAAAAGGGAAAATCATTCTGAGGTATTCAAGTGAGAAGAAACGAGACACATTGAGTGGTCAGGGGAAACTGCTTAGTCATTCCCATAATCATCATCCTGGATAGAAGGCCAGTATAATACAGAGAGAGACATCGAACCAGTCAATGTGTTAGCTCCAACCTCACAATCACTACACACACAGACGCGGCTGTGTGTGATTTTCTGCTCACAGAATCATGGTTGGGAAAATAGTAAAAGAACTGTGAACAAATTAGTAATATCATGCTACCTTTCCATATTCCACGTCTGGAACAAAACCAGTAGCCAGATCATAGCCAAACTCAAGCAACCTTAGCTGGGTTTGTGCTCCATGAATCCATCATTGCCAAAATGGCCCCCGAGTTGACAGATACACAGCTAAATTAACTCAGTAAGGAGAATGTATTCATAAATGTGACAGACTGACAGACTTGGAAAGGGTTTCAAAGACGGTTAAGTGTATTCTCAAGCAGAACAATCTTGCCAGATGATGTACAGAACCACTTCCTCAGTATCCACAGGTGACATACTGACTGAGAAGTATCAGTTCAAGCCTCCATACTGTTCGTATTAGGAAAAAATCTCATTAGAAACTGGCCTGACAAGGAGAAGTCAGACAACCAGACGCTGCTGGAAGGAAAATGTGTTACTACGACAACAATGGAGTGACAAACTCTCCATCAGCAAGCACTGGTGACACGGTGGTAATCAAACTGGTAGGACAAAAGATCCACAGATTCTGATTGAGGACAAAAACACTAAACAACACCAGCTGTTGTTCAATGCCTCAGCTCCAACCCACAGTCATACCTGGTGGATACCCCCCAAGAGGGACAGTTTAGAAGGTTCAGGAACTGCCAGCTGCTGGTGCCAAGTCCAACAACACCAGACCAGATCACAGAGACACAAAGGCTCGGACCATCTGGTGAGTCAGTGGAGAAGCAAACTGTTTTCCACACAGGGATGTGGCCTTTAAACAAACACATTTTGTTAACTGTTTTTAATGCCACCCTCAGGACAAGTGAGTAAACCGGGCGCTGTACAATTTTTTTTAATTGGAGATGATTTAAAGCAAACTTAATTGAAAAGAACATTATTCAATTTGCAATTGAAACTGTTGTCTTTATCTTTCTGGTTACAGGTACTTAAGTAACTTTAGCAGTAGCGTCATTACCAGGCCACAAAACACTATGCTACACTTAAGCCTGGAGAAGTTATCTACTGTACTAAGACATTTTCTGATGGGTTGTAAGACCGGTCTCTAGCAGTAACATCTCAAAATTTGTTAACCCCAAATGTACAGTAATGTATGAGCGAAGCTTTAAAATGGCTCAAATATTATAATACAGACATACTTTTATTCCATTAGTTAAGCTAACTAGCTTGAAAGACAATTCCGGCACAAAATGAACCTAGGGGTTAATAACACAATGAGTCGACCGTTCTCTTGGATATGTTTTCATGATAATCGAATGCCCAGTTTTAGTGAGAACTGAAAATTACCTTATAATGCTAGTTGTGAGGGAATGGATGAAGTAAAAAGAAATCGCTATTTTATACCACTAACAAGGCTCAAAATAGCACCACACTTCCATGGTAGCATAATGAGGGTGCCTACATGCAAACCAAAACATTGAGAACTTTGTAAGTGTACAGACGGTTTATTTAAAAGATAGTTTAAAAGACAGGAATCTCTCATGGCAAGAGGTTTTTCGGTCATTCATGCAGATCAATGAGCAAGATTTACAGCTGGTGATGCAAGCTAAAATCAAACACAATTTGCTCACAGTTCAGCTCACGTAGCACGGCGTTCGTGATTTGAATGGTCGAGTATGTTTTCCCAAGATGGCGCCTGCCGGTATACATGAATGATACTGTCTTTATACTTCATCCATGCCCTCACAACTAGCGTTATAAGGTAATTATCAGTTCGCACTAAAACTTTCGATTAGCTTGAAAACATATCCCATAGAACGGTTGACTTGTGTCGTGTTATTAACCCATAGGTTCATTTTGTGCCGGAATTGTCCTTTAATACTGTATAGATGACAATATAAGCTACTGTATGTTTATACTCAAAGTGAATTGTCTTAGTAGGTAATGGGGGAACAACACTTTATTGCTAAAATCTCTACTGCTTCAGAGTAGTGAGTCCTAGTTAGGGCCAGCCTGTCCTGCAGGCGAACTAGGCGGTTGCCTAGGGTCCCACAGTAGCAAAAGGCCCCCAAAATATGTAAACAATTGTATATATAACTGGTGTGACTGTGTGCCAATGGCAAATGGTTTACACGGCTCATGGGTCAGGTAAGGGGGGCCCTCAGTAGAAATTTGCTTAGGGCCCCAGGAATGTCAGGACCGGCTCTGATCATAGTAAAAATGTGCAGCAACCGTTCTCTATTCATGTAGACAGTTGTACTACATGCATTCTTTCTCCACATGGGTTATATACAAAACACATCCAGCAGTCCCTTAGTTTATGGTGTGCTGTGAAATGAGGCCTGAGGTAGTCAGGAATAGTGAAGGAAGAATAAGTCTGCATGTTTAAACCATTCTGTTTTTCTCACACTAGTAGCGGCAGTTGGATGAGCTGTTCAGGCGAGCCTGCTGTTTCTCGACCTGGTGTGGCAGTCCAACTTGGAGCTCGCCCACTGATGTTGTAGAAAAATGTAATTAAGTAAAGCTTAACCCACACACATGTGAACAACTGAAAAGAGAATTAAAGACAAAACTAAATTAAAGACAAGTTAAAAACAGATTTTAGAGTATCTGCTGCTTCTACATGCAGAAATAGTACTATGCAAATCATTTGCCTCTTACAGTATTACATCATTGGTACACATGTATGCAGCGGAGACAGAACACAAACTTGATCCTTGATAGAAACAGCCTTTCATATATTTTTTTTACGTTTAATGTTAACACAACACAAACCTTTTACAAAATGTAGCTAGTGTTAAATGGTTATGTTGTTAGCCAGAAGAAATAGCCAGTCAGGGGATGGTAAAGTGCTTTGTGTGCAGGTCTGAGAATCACTGGATAATGGACTATGCTTACAGACATTATTTCCAATATTATGTACAAAATATCTGTTTTTTCTTTGCGATATTTAAAGAGACGAGCACCAGAGACTACATTTTGCAAAATACAGCACAGTTCTTCCAACGTCAAATTAATTTTTTTTATTTGCTAGAAAATAACTAGTCTTTCAAATCAGAGGAGATTGGAAGTCTGGCCTTGCGAGACTACATAGGAATAAAACAATCTCCAGGGAATGTGTTCTATCCAGCCATCAAAGAGCCTGTGGGAGGGATAAAAAAAAAAGAAACATCCAATAGAAACCCAGCACACCATTTTCACTTTTAATTTTTTTTTTTAAATACAATTGTTTTCAAATATCCAAGGAGTCCAAATGAGATTGGAGGTGTGGCCTCGAGACTACCTTATGAGTAATGTTCATATTGAACCTTCAATCAAACCGTAAATACATCCAGTAATAACAAAATACAGCTTTTTCATGCTTTTTACATGCTTACTTGTTGATAAATATTGTTAAATGTTTATGTATATATTAAATAATTTGGGTCAAATGTATATTCAGTGGTTAGAGTGAAATGAAAGGACTTTATCTAAATTCTTTGAACAGCAATATTGATATTGTGTGATGAGCAAGAAGTAAATTGTCCATATGATTATGCAGAGGACAGTGACCTAGCAACATGGTGACAGGCTAACAACATCACCCTGAACATCAGACAACTGAAGCAGCGGATGGTCTACAGGAGTCGTAGAATAGAGTACATCCTCATCAGGGTACCGAGGTGAACCGTATGAATTTCACATTCTGCCCGACAAATCAACAAGGAAGTAAATGATCCACACCCACAAACAAAATCACGAAGAAAGCAGGTCAGCGCCACTTCCCGGTCAGGAGCATGTGACTTTTGAGATGTTATTGTTCTACTTTGAGAGATTGCATTGCTAGGGTAACAATCGTAACTAAGCAATTTATTGTCAAAGGAACACCTGTTGTAACCGGCAGATGGAATGATTAAACTGGTTCTGGTTTTACAGAGCAGAATGGTAACCATGGAGAGGTACTGTAGGGTAATGTTCATGGAAGGTAGCATTATTGATGTGCAGGTGGTAAGGGGCTGGTATTGTTCACAGGATGGTATTGTAGGTAGGGTGGTGTTGTCGTGGCGGGGGTTAGTAGACGGACTTAAGGGGCTTACATGGTGTAACTCAATGCAAGCGGCTATGCCAACAACTTACCAGTATGTTTTGTATTCTGGAGTAGGGCTAAGGAGTACGTTTTTGAGCCACAGAAGCTTCGTTCTAACATCCGACTGGAAAATATTTACAGTGCCTTGCGAAAGTGTTCGGCCCCCCTTGAACATTTCGACCTTTTGCCACATTTCAGGCTTCAAACATAAAGATATAAAACTGTAATTTTTTGTGAAGAAGCAACAACAAGTGGGACACAATCATGAAGTGGAATGAAATTTTTTGTTTATTTCAAACTTTTTTAACAAATAAAAAACGGACAAATTTGGCAAGCAAAATTATTCAGCCCCTTTACTTTCAGTACAGCAAACTCTTTCCAGAAGTTCAGTGAGGATCTCTGAATGATCTAATGTTGACCTAAATGACTAATGATGATAAATAGAATCCACTTGTGTGTAATCAAGTCTCTGTATAAATGCACCTGCTCTGTGATAGTCTCAGAGGTCCGTTGAAAGCACAGAGAGCATCATGAAGAACAAGGAACACACCAAGCAGGACCGAGATACTGTTGTGGAGAAGTTCAAAGCCGGATTTGGATACAGAAAGATTTCCCAAGCTTTAAACATCCCAAGGAGCACTGTGCAAGCGATAATATTGAAATGGAGTATCAGACCACTGCAAATCTACCAAGACCCGGCCATCCCTCTAAACTTT
This sequence comes from Umbra pygmaea, assembly GCA_016801145.1. Taxonomy (NCBI): domain Eukaryota; kingdom Metazoa; phylum Chordata; class Actinopteri; order Esociformes; family Umbridae; genus Umbra; species Umbra pygmaea. The sequence continues at coordinate 44,755 of JACXGM010001551.1, forward strand.
CAGCTCATACAAGGAGAAGACTGATCAGAGATGCAGCCAAGAGGCCCATGATCACTCTGGATGAACTGCAGAGATCTACAGCTTAGGTGGGCGGGTCTGTCCATAGGACAAAAATTAGTCGTATACTGCACAAATCTGGCCTTTATGGAAGAGTGGCAAGAAGACAGCCATTTATGAAAGATATCCATAAAAAGTGTTGTTTAAAGTTTGCCACACGCCACCTGGGAGACACACCAAACATGTGGAAGAAGGTGCTCTGGTCAGATGAAACCAAAATCAAACTTTTTGGCAACAATGCAAAATGTTATGTTTGGCGTAAAAGCAACAAAGCTCATCACCCTGAACACACCATCCCCACTGTCAAACATGGTGGTGGCAGCATCATGGTTTGGGCCTGATTTTCTTCAGCAGGGACAGGGAAGATGGCTAAAATTGATGGGAAGAGGGATGGAGCCAAATACAGGACCGTTCTGGAAGAATGATGGAGTCTGCAAAAGACCTGAGACTGGGACGGAGATTTGTCTTCCAACAAGACAATGATCCAAAACATAAAGCAAAATCTACAATGGAATGGTTCACATATCCAGGTGTTAGAATGACCAAGTCAAAGTCCAGAACTGAATCCAATCGAGAATCTGTGGAAAGAACTGAAAACTGCTGTTCACAAACGCTCTCCATCCAACCTCACTGAGCTCGAGTTGTTTTGCAAGGAGAAATGGGCAAAAATTTCAGTCTCTCGGTGTGCAAAACTGAAAGAGACATACCACAAGTGACTTACAGCTGTAATCGCAGCAAAAGGTGGCGCTAGAAAGTATTAACTTTTTTCAGTTTTTTATTTGTTAAAAAAGTTTGAAATATCCAATCAATTTCGCTCCACTTCATGATTGTGTCCCACTTGTTTTTGATTCTTCACAAAAAATTAGAGTTCCATATCTTTATGTTTGAAGCCTGAAATGTGGCAAAAGTTCGAAAAGTTCAAGGGGGCCGAATACATTCGCAAGGCACTGTACCTTGCCACACGTGCTAAAGCCACCTCTAGGAGATTTTATACACTACTAGTACCCCTTTTCAACCAAAGCTAGCCCAGGTTCTGAACTGGTGCTGGTTCACAGTTGGTTCAACTTGCAAAACCTCTCAGATCCTGTTGGTTTTTCAACAAACTAGAGAGCCCAGAGAACGACGTTGTTACGTCACTGTGTACATCGCCATGCAAGAGCTTATCCATAAAAGTGCTGCACGTTGACAAATCCTCACGGTTTGGGTTGTTCATCCATCTATCGTTAGACCCCTTTTTCATATTTTTTTAATATCAAGAAAAAGCATACAATTTGACAGATTTATCATAAGCGGGTCACTGAAAGGGAAATTACGGTAGCCTACCTTTCTCGGACGCAAAATTAAGATGAAATAACTGAAATAGCCTACTTCTCTATGCAAACAGTTGTTTGAATCAGACTTACAAGTTGGCTACTATTATTGTTCTGGCCTATTGCTTTATTTATATTTTCTGTAAATTGTTGATGCACATAGCCTATATTTGAATTTTCCCTCTCGCTGTCATTTAAATTTGTGCAAATCATCTTCCGATCGGATGTGGAAACATATTAATGGGTTGCACCTACATAGAAGTCTGCCCGTATTCATAACGTTTAGTTCCCAGACAAGATTGCAGATTGTGGCATTTGATTGATGTATTTAAATGTCCCCTCCGCCGACCTCTGTTTCGCTTTTGAATCCATCTTTTTTCTTCAATCTTTCTCTAATATTTCTTCAATCTTTCTACTATCTTTCTACTATCTTTCTACTATCTAGTTTTTAACAATGGTGGTCACACCTTTCCGTCGTGTTTTTTGGTCACAATAACCCCGCCCCCAGCTCCTGACATAAGCACGACCTGGTAAAAGAACGGTTCTAGAGCAGCAAAGAGTTGGTGCCGCTCTGGAACCAGTTTTCCTGGCAGAGAACCGGTTCTTTGGCTGTCGAAAAGCGAAGAACTGGTTCAAAATAGTAACCGGCACCGAACTTATCCAGTTCTTTTTTTGGTGGAAAAGGGGTATAGGTGAATTCCAATGCTGGTAAAAAGGCAAATTAGGTGTTCATAGTTTGCATCTTGAAAACAAGGCTCTGCCCTGGCATACTTATCTACATGTGTTAACTCAGAATTTTCCTTAATGTGGACCTGGTCTCGGGATAGAAGGTGTTAGTTGTGCATTGGAGGGGAGGTAGTGAGGCCCTCAGCAGAGACGTGTCTACAGCCCCCTTTGAGTTGTGGAAACAGGCTGTTTTGCAGCATGACAGTCCAGTATATTCTAAATGGAGCCCTTTTTGTAAACTTGGACTTGTGTCAAACAAATACTATGGCTTTGTAAAGGATTTAAATGTCAACATAAGGTTTCCTTTGCCTAATTATATATTTGTATTGTAGTCTACATTATATTGGATAATCCATGCCTTCTTTGTGATACATTTTGATTGATAGTGGAAGGGCTTGTTGGCATTGTACACCAAGACCAAAATGTTAAGAGTTCCAGAGTCTTTATTGAATATGCTTCTATTCATGAGTTTGTATCTCCAATTGTAAAAATGCAAGGATTATTTGTATACACTGCCAACATCCTTTCATATCTCCTATACACAACATAAGTACTCAGCTTACTTTTGAGTTAATAGAAAGGCTTGATGCATAGTTCAAAACCATTTTGTGTTCCAGAAAATCAATTTTGGTTGTTTACGTGACATAAGTCATGTTTTAACAAACGACTCAGGACAAATTTGTCTGCATCTCTGACTGTGACAGACACAGGTTTATGTAATGATTTTTTATATATTTTTTATGTATATATATATATATATATATATATATATATATATATATAATTAAACTGCTAAAAAACAATTAATTTTTAATTAACAAGGGAGCCAGTGGGGCTAATATTCCCAAACTTTGGTGTGGGGGCAGAAAGAATTTTGCCTGTGCTCAGCTTGAGCTTCATTTCCATGAGGTGCGACAGTCAAGAGGTTTTAGGTGATAAAGCATCGAGCTCAAGTACGGATTTACGGATCAAGCATTGCCTGATGGTAGGGATGTTCCGTTCACCCTGCTGCTCCAGAGACAACAACCACGGTCATGTATTGGGTGCAAGCTTCAAATGAAAGCCAGTGAAGTGTGCTGAGGAGTGTGGCAACCACCAGGCAGGCTGCAGAATCCTCTGGAAGTTTGAAGGCACAAGCAGTCCTACCCACAGTGAGCAGTAATGCATATAATGTAGATACATGTATGAGCCTATAAGTGATTTCAGAGGTCAATTGATATTGCACTCTGTGATGAATGCAGTCAATGAATGTTCACAAACTTTTTTAAGCTCAGAACCGACTTCGTTTAAATCCTCTGGATTGATTGATGGATGGTCACAAGCCATCAAACGAAGCCGAGGTGCTCAAATTTATGCGCCAGGAGTGTCATAAAATCACCCTACATCATTGTGAAAGAGTATTATACAATACAAATAATATTATACAATTATTATTATATTCCACCAAATATTAATTCCTGAACTTTTCCTATGTTAACACATTAGTGTTGGGTTTTAAATTCTGTGTTATTTTTTTTTGCATTATTCGAGGTCTAGCAACACTGCGTCTTTTTTATTTTGACCAGTTGTCATTTTCTGGAAATAAATGCTCTGAGTCACAATATTTTTATTTAGAATTTGGGAGAACTGTTTTCAGTATTTTTTTATAAAACTAATTTAGTGAAATTTCTGTGAAATTAAATATCAATAAATTAATCCAGGTTGATTTTTACATAAAAAATTATTACATACGTTTTCCAAAATTATTCTTTTGTAATTGTGAATTGATACTAATTATTGATTCTAGCTGGCATCCGCCCCCTAAACATGACTACATAATTCAGGCTGTTCTTGTGGCGATAGGTAAAGAATCGTATAAAACAATAAATTCTTAAACGTGTACATTTCCTGAGCCATGGAAACGTAAAACATTGTACGTTTACGTAACGTAAAATAAGTCAGTTTACCTTAACCGAACCCTAACCTTAATCTTACACTAACCTAACCTTAATCTTAAGAACCTAGCATGTAAGGCCTGAAATAAAAATTCTCAAAGTACTTTAAATTGTAACCAATTGGTCTATTCTTGAAAATGTTTTGGTAGAATGGCCATTTAATACATACAGTACGAAAGTTCACATTTGAATGGCCATCCATAAGTCGGTCTCGTAATGTGGCAACATTTCCATTACGGATGGTTACACATGTTTTGCCACGAGAACAGGTAGCATTATTGTAAATGGGGGGGCTGTTATTTTGGTTCCCTCTTAAGACCTGTATTTCCTCTGTGAACTCCAGGTGTGACACATTTGTTTTCTGTGTAAATGTAGTTATTTAACAGACACCATCCAGATACACTTACAATAGTAAGTTCATACATTTTTTCATAAGTATGGGACTGGAGTAGGCCAGTAACATACATGTCAGAAAACCATTTAAACTGTCATTAATATAATGTTTAAAAGCTGCTCGAGCACCCATCCTCAGGCGTAACCTTGGTGCTTGACAGTTTTTGCCTTCAGGGTTCATTAGTAATTCATTGTTCCTTCATTCTTAGGAATGGTGTACACACTTTTGTTTAGTAATTGCTGCAGTGGGTTTGTAGCATGTGCGGCCCATCTGTGCTAGTAATGTATTAGAGGACAACAGGTCACGGTCACACCAGTCATTTCAGTTATAAAGGAAACCACACATTTCAAAACCAGCAACCTAAGTAAAATACATTTATCCCTGCATAGGGGTAATGTTATCACTTTCAATGCATCATGTTGTTCTCAAAGCTGGAAATTTGAATATTCTTGTGCTTATTTATCAGAACTGACAATCAACATATATTTGTTAATGTACAGTATATAAGGCATGCATTAACAGAGAATAATAATGTGACCACAAGCAGTAATCTGTTATCACTAATCACTCCTACTGTACACAAATCAATCCTACTTTACACTAATCACTCCTACTGTACACTAATCACTCTTACTGTATACTAATAACTCTTACTGTACACTAATCACTCCTACTGTACAATAATAACTCCTACTGTACACTAATCACTCTTACTGTACACTAATAACTCTTACTGTACACTAATCACTCCTACTGTACACTAATCATGCCTACTGTACACTAATCACTCCTACTGTACACTAATCATGCCTACTGTACACTAATCCCTTCTACTGTACATGACTCATGCCTATTGTACACTAATCACTCCTACTGTACACGACTCATGCCTACTGTACACTAATCCCTTCTACTGTACATGACTCATGCCTATTGTACACTAATCACTCCTACTGTACACGACTCATGCCTACTGTACACTAATCACTCTTATTGTACTATAATAACTCTTACTGTACACTAATCACTCCTACTGTACACTAATCATGCCTACTGTACACTAATCACTCTTACTGTACAATAATAACTCTTACTGTACACTAATCACTCCTACTGTACGCTAATCATGCCTACTGTACACTAATCACTCTTACTGTACACTAATCACTCCTACTGTACACTAATCACGCCTACTGTACACTAATCACTCCTACTGTACACTAATCACTCCTACTGTACACTAATAACTCCTACTGTACACTAATTATGCCTACTGTACACTAATCACTCCTACTGTACACGACTCATGCCTACTGTACACTAATCACTCCTACTGTACACTAAACACTCCTACTGTACACTAATTATGCCTATTGTACACTAATCCCTCCTACTGTACAGTAGTCACTCCTACTGTACACGAATCACGCCTATTGTACAATGATCACTTGTGCTGACCTGACACGTTTCGTTCCACCTGGCCAATCAGAGGGCATGTTAGACCTACTGTAGTTAGAGTTACAAGTGTACAGTATGCCTGTGTACTACTACCTCCAAGGCCTGCACTACAAAAAATTACTTTAAAAGAAATAGACAAAAAACACTTTATTTGAGGAGATATACTAAATAACCAAAAGTCTGTGAACTGGACACCCCTACTAATGGTGGAGGAGGGATAATGTTCTGGGGCTGTTTTCAGGGTTTGGTCTAGGCCCATTAGTTTGAGTGAAGGGTCACCATCATGACATTTTAAACAATTGAGCACTTCCAACATTGCAGCAATAGTTTTGGGAAGGCCCTTTCCAGTTCCAGCATGACTGTGCCCCTGTGCACACAATGGGTTCCATAGAGACATGGTTTGATGAGTTTGGTGTGGAGGACCTTGAGTGGCCTGCACAGAGCCCTGACCTCAACCCCACTGAACACCTTTTGGATGAATTGGAACAGAAAATGCGAGCCAGGCCTTCTTGTTGAACATCAGTGCCTGACCTCACAAATTCTCTTTTGGCTGAATGGGCACAAATTGCAAAGATTTGTAAAAAGTCTTCCCAGAAGAGTGGTGGCTTTTATTTTTTTATTTTTTTATGGGAGGACAAATGCGTATTAATGCCCATAGTTTTGGAATGTGATGTCCATCAAGGTCATAGTGGTGTGATGGTCATGTGTCAACATAATATTGGAAAACACTCAATTTTTTAGGTACAACTTGCTAGTAGTGGTTTGGACTCACTTTTGCCATCAGAACTGCCTTGATTAAACATGGCATAGATTCAACAAGGGGATGGAACCATTCCTCAGAGATGTTGGTCCAAATTGAGTTTATTGCATCACGCAGTTGGTGCATATTTGTTGCCTGCACATCCATGATGCGAACCAATTCAATAAGAGAAATGACAGTGCATCCAGAAAGTATTCACAGCACTTCACTTTTTCCACATTTTTTATGTTACACCCTTATCCTGAAATGGATGACATTAATTATTTCCCTCACAATTCTACAAACAATACCCCATAATGACAATGTGAAAGAAGCGTGTTGGAAATTTTAGCAAATTTATTAAACATAGAAAAGGCACACGTACACAAGTATTCACAGTCTTTGCCATGACCCTCAAAATTTAGCTCAGGTGCATCCTGTTTCCACTGATCATCCTTGAGTTTCCACAAACTGATTGGAGTCCACCTGTGGTAAATTCAGTTGATTGAACATGATTGTCCCACAGTTAACAATGCATGCCAGAGCACAAACCAAGCCATGAAGTCCAAATAATTGTCTGTAGACCTCTGAGACAGATTTGAAATCGAGGTACAGATCTGGGAAGGGTACAGAAAAATATCTGCAGCTTTGAAGGTCCCAATGAACACAGCGGCCTCCATCATCCGTAAATGGATGAAGTTTACAACCACCAGGACACATCCTAGAGCGGGCCGCCTGGCCAAACTGAGTGATCGGGGGAGGTCAGGGAGCTGACCAAGAGCCCCGGCATTTCTCTCTGGAGAGAGGAGAAACTTCCAGAAGAACAACCATCTATGCAGCACTCCACTAATCTGGCCTGTATGGTAGAGTGGCCAGATGGAAGCCACTCCTCAGTAAAAGGCACATGAAAGCCCACCTGGAGTTTAACAAAAGGCACCTGAAGGACTCTCAGACTATGAGAAATAAAATGATCTGCTCTGATAAACAAAGATTAAACTCTATGACCTGAATGGCAAGCATCATGTCTGGAGGAAACCAGGCACCGCTGATCACCTGGCCAATACCATCCATACAGTAAAGCATTACAGTGAAGAGACTAGTCAAGATTGAGGGAAAGATGAATGCAGCAATGTACAGAGACATCCTTGCTGTAAACCTGCTCCAGAGCACTCTGGACCTCAGACTGGGGTGAAGGTTCAACTTCCAACAGGACAACGATCCTAAGCACACAGCAAAGATTACAAAGGAGTGGCTACAGGACAACTCTGTGAATATGCTTGAGTGGTACAGCCAGAGTCCAGACTTGAACCCACTGGAGCATCTATAGAGATGTGAAAATGTCTGTGCACCGACGCTCCTTATCCAACCTGATTGGGTTGAGAGGTCTTGCAAAGAGGAATGGGAGAAAATGTCCAAACATAGCTGTGACAAGCTTGTAGCATCATACTCAAAAATACTTGAGACTTAAATTGCTAAAGGTGCTTCGGCAAAGTATTGCGCAGAGGGTGTGAATTCTTATGTACATGCACTTTTTTGTTTTTTATTTTTAATGAATTTGCTTTCAAACACACTTAGTCTGTAATGTTCACAAACTAAGTGGATAGGAAGAATGACTTTGTGGATATCTGAAATTGAATGCTCCATACACATGAATGGGAAAAGTAATGTCCTTTGTACTAGTAAGAATGACATTGTGGATATCTAAAAGTACAATTGTAGATAGGAAGAATGTCATTGTGGATATCTGAATTGGTCTTTTTGACTAATATGAATTGAATTACGGATATCTGCAATAAATATCCATTCTTGCTATTAAATGTTAAAATGCTTGTAAAGTATCTTGTATATAAAATAATGATAAAACAATTTCCCTTAAAATTGGTTGAAATTTTTGCATGACAGTACTTTAAAACTGAGGCACTGAGACAACAAAATGAGCAAAAGTGCAAGGGGGTGTAGGCTTTATATGAACTGTATAACAAATGGGTGTGCTCAAGTCATCTGGATATCTTTCTCTAAATACCCTACATCCCCAAATAACATTTCCCAGAAAATACTGAAATTCAACTCAAAAACAGAAGAAGTTGAAGATGTTAAAGTCGCTGGCTCACAGCACAACTTGAGTTGAGGTTACCAGGGTTTCGAATCCCTCCAACTGTGCCCGGGGCCTATGCTAGGGATGTGCATATTGGGACATCGCTGCCCAGGGTAAATGGAAAGTAATCGGAAACAATTATCTTCACATGTTGCTCTGAAGCAATTCCTTATCTGCAGGTCGGCCCCTGTGAATTCAATCACAGTTGTATAGTTGTTGAATGTGTAAATTCTCCTATACTGTATGTACCAGCCGCGGTCGGTGGATCTTAATTGGGGAGGACGGGCTCGTATTACGCTCAGAACCGGAGTGAATGGAATGTGTGCAAATCAAAAAAAAAATTGGTTTTGTTCGTTGCGCACCATTCCATTCACTCCGGTTCCGAGCGTAATACGAGCCCGTCCTCCCCAAT